>WEKX01024224.1:1328063-1531915 GCA_013390025.1 Pitta sordida
CCCCCCCCGCCTCTTAAGACCAAGAAAGTATTTCTGAATATAGAGGCAACCCATGGGTAACACGGCTTCCATTGTGAGGGGATGTTTCAAGGGTACCTACAGTCTTTCCAAAATCTGCATTATTTTTGGAGGGAAATCACAACCCAATGAAGAAGACAAAAGAAAAGTTAAACTTGCAAGTCAGTCATTTCATGCATCATCACAGGAAAGTAAGCCAGAGTAAGCAGTACATGAACTACCTTTTTGTGAACCTTCTAGGAAAATCTAGCTTTGTACTACATGGCTGGCTGGGACACAGCACAACCCAGCTGTGGAAGGGATTAAGCAAGAGGGAACGGGAGTTCTACAAATCCACACAGTGATTATCTTCACACAGAATTTATAGTCTAGGCTTTCAAGAGGGCTCAGCACTCAGCAGCTGCATTTGGGGCACCAACTTGACTGGAGCTACTGGGTATGGACTACTAAAAAAAAAAATCCATTTAGGTTATTCTCAAAAAAATCTGTTTACAGCTGATAGTTGGTTTCACATACAAAATTTTGGCTGCTAATCTCCAGCACAATTAAGGACTAATAACAAATAATATTCTCTAAGCAAGAATGAATCTCTGGCTTTCTAGCAACAAGCCTAAGAAACAGTTGTACCTCTGCAATCCAAACAGGCAACTACTTATTGAAATGGCAATGCCTTAAATGCCACAGACACTTCAATTATCATTCAAGACCATATCTGGGAAGTATTGATGGATCTTCCACATCCTGCATGAGAGTTCATTATACAGAAGGTCCACTAGAAACAAAAAGTTTCTTTTATTGTACTTCTATACAGCAACACACTTAAGTTCCCATCTCACATTCATTTGGCACACACATATCCAGTACTGCTCTGGTCCTGGAAGGGCCTGTCACAGTGCACTCCTCTCTTTGTCACTTTATCTTCCAAGAACACTTATTTATCTCTGCAGTTTATATAACCATGACTATTTTCTGCACAGGCCCTTTGAGAAGCTGGCACGAGACTGGGAACACAGGATAAAATTAGGCTATAGAGAGCCTAGAAGCAGAGATCACTGGTCCCACTTCACCATTGAATTACACTGACTTTACATGATAGCAAAGTGGATGAGGATTGGAAGGCACCAAAGGAAATGCTGTACAGTCTGACTCAGTTAGTGCAGGGCAATGAGGAGCCAAGCTCATTGCTTCTCTGCAAGTTTGATGGCTTGTTTTGGACCTTTTGGCAAGACAGTGATAAACTTAACACTGTTTTGAACCCTGATCATGTTCCTCATTGTTTCACAACTGTTGTGGGATTGAACAAACTAGTTTAAATTAAGCAGCAACAGTAATTCTTAAACATACACTGCTGTGGTCTGTTGCTAATTGCACAGATGTGCCTCTTCCCATGACAAAGGGCGACAGAATCCTCTGAAAGCCACAGGACTCTGACCTGCTGCATGTCTGCCATCAGAGCCTCGGGGCACAGGCCTGCTAACTCCTCTTCCCTGTCTCCTCAAACCATCCCTCCAGTCCCTGGAGAATGGCTATAGCCCAGAGCTCTCCCCTCCTATCCCCTCCATTAGCAATGCTTTATGATTCTTCCTCTGAGCAGTTGCTGTCTCCCAAAGGAAAAGATCAAACTCCCTCTCCTTCCCAGCTCAGCTCCAATAAATAAATAAATACATGCACTGAAAAAAAATTTAGTAAAGGAGGAGAAGGGAGGAAACCGGGGAGTTCCTGGACCACACCAAGGCTGGTAATACAGCTGCAGAAGGTTCCTAGAGACACTGACCAGAAAAGAAAATTTCCAGCTGTCCCTCATTAAAATCAACCAAAATACTTGCTTAGTATTAGTGTGTCTGTGTGTCCTAATTCAATTTAAGGTGCACTTGGTCCTTATCTCAGTGTCTTCCTCCTTCAAACCTCAGCTCCCCAACTGCTACCAAATCTACCATGATTTTACACTCCTGGCTGTTTTCCACTCTAATCAACACTGATTCCCCTTCACTACATATTTCATATGCTCTGGCCTATGAATGGCAAGTAGAGGACAGTTCTCTCGCTGTGCCACTGGATTAGGCTGCACCTCTCACCTTGGGTTGGAGGCAGTGATATATCCATGTTCACAGGTTCACAGGTTACTCCGAGTTGGAAGGGACCGACAGGACCATCTAGTCCAACTCCCCGCCAACCAGACCATGTCACCGAGCTCCTCAAGGGCAAATGACATACACCTCAGTCAGGGAAACACAAGTCTCCATGATACACTTAGGAAAGGGCTTTGCCTCATCGGTGTTTAAACATCTCGAACATCAGAGCCCCCATGCTGACCCTCAGAGCTCTTTAGCCTGCACTTTCACATTCAGAATTTTTCCATTGCCCAGACACTGATTCAGGCAAGCACAAATGTGATTACTGATTGAGCTTTTGCTACAAATATAAGGGAAAACATGTCTATGAGTAGGAAAGGTTGGAAATGTTGTGAACATACCCCTATAATGGTTTGTATTATTGCCATACAGCTTACAACTATCTAGTCAACCTATCTGTTTGGCTGGGATATGGCTTTTTATTTGCACTAAATCAAACGGAATGGTGAGTGTTCTTTGGAACTATCTAAAACTTCTTATAATTCAAAGGCTGCACTGTAGGAAGAGTGATGGAGGAGAGCAGGGACTGTGCTGCGAATGACAGGTGGCAGACTGTTGTTTGGTACCTACCAAATTACTCTGCTGCTCCCAGGGCTGCCTTGGCATTTCATTATCCCAACTCTCTCCTGGAAGGATGCGGACATAAATTCACACCTCATGTCCTGGTTTCCGTCAAACTGAGTAAGAGTGCAAATGCTGGCACCAACTGGGAATGCCAAGCAGGGCTTGGCATGCTAGAACAAACTCTCAGCTGTGGTCTTTGCCAGCTACCTGCATTTATCATTGTAATGGCCTGCCAGACAGGACTTGGCAAGCGACGGAGGAGGGCGGGAGGAGGAGGGCCAGGCTCTGCACTGCCAAGCAATTCATTCCTGTAGCTCCTGCCATCACTGTACCAGCAGGGCAACCTTCATTTTATTTTATCTTTTAACCAATTATGTGTCACCCAAATCCCACCTGCAGCTTTCTCCAACACAAATGGCTGTAAATCACAGTTCAGAGACCAAGAGGGTTCTGCAAGACATTTGATTTCATAAAAAGGTCACTGTCTGTCTGAGGATTGCTGCAGTTCAAAATTGTGCTGAATAACAACCTGTATTGGCAGACAGAGAAGGAACTGCTTCCATGGTCTGTTACATGTTGTCAGATAATATTAGAACAATTAGGGAGGCCAACAATGGCAGAATCGTTAGGGTTCAGCTAAACCAAAGTGCTGATATAAATTCAGTGAAATACTATCTCCTCCTTTCAATTTTTAAAGAAAACATAAATCGATTCAGTAAAAAAGGGAAAATTGCATGTGCACACCAGAAACATTTGACATAACCACCCTGAGCAAACAGAGTACATGCCTGTTGTCATTGCAGCCTGCTCCAATCTGCCTGGGTATTCCAGAGCTTAACCCCAACCTTTGCTATTTCTTAGAGCACTGCAATACTCTGTGGTCTCAGAACACTCAGGATGCTCTGCTCTTCTTGGGTTTGAATCCATACACTGGATATGTAGTGCACCCTGTACAGAACTTTCTGTGAACTGTATCACAGAACAAACATTTGAGGATGCTCAAAAACCATCTGATCATCCCTTTCTTGCAGGTGACATGTCATGCCAGAGAGTGTCAAATTCTCCGAAAAACATCAGGTTAACTGCAATAAATACATAAGACACAGAGAAGATTGCATCGTCCTGCTAGCCTGGATCACGCTCTATGGCGCACGGACATCCCTCTGACAGAACTCCCCAGTTACGGATGTAATCCTGACAGGGCCCTTTCCTGGGTCTGGGGGTCAGACAGCTTGTCAGAAGGCGGCTCTTGTCCGCTGCCATTGAAACTTGCTGTCTTACCCGCAGCAACCTCAAAGGAGTGTCTCTGCAGAAGGCTCTTTTGTTGTTATTGTTGTTTCTAATTCACTGCTCCAAAATATTTCTTGGCTGCATCCCAGGGCTGAAGCCTTATCTGCCCATCCCCCCGGCAGACACACAGCAGCTGCGGAGGCTTATCACGGTTGCCTGTCCACTGAGTTTACAAATTAACACCCTATCGAGGCTGCACGAGGGCTGATTAATCAGAGAGAGGCAGTCTGAGGGCCTTTATCATCGTGAGCGGCTGCTGGGAGAGAAGTCACAAATCTCTCAGGAGGCCAGAGATGCCTTACAAATGAAAGAGCAGGAGGCCAGAGAGGAGGAGGCTGCAGTGGTAAGGGAAGCAGATATTTTAGAGATACGTAGTAGTGCTGGAGGTAATGGAGCGGTGGAGGGGGAGCTGCAGGCAAACGCCAGTACATTATGACAGCTAAAAAAAAGAAGATAATTAACAGCCTATACCTCATGATTCTAGCTTTCCCTCCCCGGGCTATAATTTAGCCTATTGCTCCTTTGCTCCAGAGGACAATAAACATTTATTATGTTAAACACATAACTGTGCTGCACAAAAGCACCGTTCTTTCCCAGGTCCACTCCTTGCACAGCTGTGCAATCCAGGAGGATGGGGCTGCTGAAGCGGGCTCCCCTTTTATGCAGAAAATTACTCGGTTTGGACACAAAACACAACCCTGGCTTCCTCCAGAGTTGCAGCATGCTGGATGCATTCATACTGAATGTGAAGGTACATGCCAAGAGCTCTGAGATGGGTCAACTGGCCCACCAGCATCTGACAGGCAGCATTAGGATGTGCCTAGGAGGGAGAGCATTGGCAGCCAGGGGCAGCTCCTGCAGAGCTTCACCATCTAAGAAGTATCTCCTCTTTTTAATTCACTCGCCTCGCTAAGAGGTTTACTGGGAAATTTCCAATCCCACCAGAATTATGTGTAGGAGAGATTCTTAACACACGATGAATATTATAGTCGTGTGAGTTGTACTGGAGCAGCGCTGGCCCTGCCCCCTCTCTAAGCACTTCAGCCTCTCTAAGACTTAGCACAGTGATTTAGGAGATCTGCCCTTGTTCCTGGGCTATGGTTCAGGCACTGCTCTCCTCTACTTCAGCGCTAGTACCTACTGCAGCCCTCCAGCTCTGTGCTTGTGCCAGGACAATACAAAATAATTATAAAGACCAAGGGGACTCACACTAATGAGATTTAAAATTTAACACATCTTTAAAGGAAACCAAATTTGGCATCTGTCTACATTTGTCAACATTCACCTTTAATTTCAAGTTTTCAAGTTTAATCCTTGTGACCAAGACACACAGCTGGACTTTTCCTTTGAAGTATAATATATATGTAAGCTCAGATTCCCATGCAGCAACATGACTCCAGAAGGTAGAACTTTAATAAAAATGTAACCAGCATGAAGACACTCATAAGCAAACAGTGCAACCACCTCCTGTCCAGTGCTTTCTGTTAACACACCAGTAAAGAATTCAACGAATAACCTCTAGACAAAAATGTTATTCACTGCAGCTTTACCACCAACAGCACTGGGCCTGTGTGTGATCCTGGGGAACAGCCATTCCCATTTTGCCCACAGAAATTGCAGAAATAGAGGACTGCCACAGCCTAACTGAACGTCTTCAGGCTAGCTCTTTTCAGACAGCACCAGAAAACAGAATCAAACCAAAATGAATGATCATCTGCCTTCTCCTCTCTTGGTCCAACGAGAAAACTATTTCCTGAACCACCTGGATTATTGGTCTATGAACCCCTGCAGATGCCCAGTTTTAACAGTATCCATTAGGTTAATTAGAACTGGGCAAGTAGATTCTGAGTATTAGTCCAGGAAAGGAACAACAGCTTTTTTATTTGAGAATTCCCTGCCAGGCTCTGTGAAGTGAACAGCTGTGGAAGGTCTTCTCATAGCTCTCTTCTGCCAACAGACACCAGATTAATCTGAGCTGGGCTGGACCCCCACGTGTTATGTTCAGCAGACCCACGTGTAATCAGATGAAGAAGCCACAAGGCGCTGATACCTCCCGTCACCCCAATCAGATAACAGTAACCCTATACATGAAGGAAACATCAAATATTCACTAGGTAAACAATACGAACGTGGTAATCCCAAAACACGGTGAAATTTTAGAAGCTCTCTCGTCGGTGTCTATCAGATTGACTCTTTAAACTTCACTATCAAGTCTGCCCATCAACCCTTCTCCCTCTCTCAGGTCTTGTGTTTCTGCATTTTAAGGAAAATGGATGTCTCCATTGGACTAGCTGCTCCCCACAGCTCTGTTCCCATACACGGAACACCCCCATCTGCAACAGAACGCACACTGCAGGGTGCATGGGTATTTAAAGACTCAACAGGCAGGATTAGGAACATCTAAAAAAGGGAACCAAAACAGCATATAAATTTCCCTACAAACAGAGGCTCCAGAGGAAAAAATATAGAAGGGAGACTACGGCTCACATCTGCAAAGCATCTGGTTTCCTATCCCTCACTCACTCAAGAGCAGTGAAGTGCACTCACCTAGTTTTTACAGGAAAGGGTCATCAAGCATTTCTCCTGTGCTATACAGTAAGTCAAGAAAAAAGCTCTCATTGCTGTACTTTGGTTAAATATGGCATTAACCGACCTCATCTTCTGTGTAAGAAGGTGGTGAAGGGGGCAGTTCGCTGTTTGCAGCCAACATATAATCTGTCTTCTCCAATTAGATATGCTTTGCAACAAGTGTGGTGGACCCATTTATTTCCATACTGCAATAATGCAGATAAATCCAACTTTGGCTCCAGTCCCACTGCTTTCAAAGCCGGGGCTATGCATTTCCAATCCTTGCCCTCTTTTTTTTCTTTTCCCTTTCTGCTGCAAAATGTCACCAATTTACTTTAGCCTGGGGGCCCATTTTGAGTTTTACCGCTAATATACGAGAAATGCATTTTTCAAGCTGTTACCACTTAACTGTACTGATATCAGCCACTCAGGGGACACAATATTGTTTACACATCCTGCTCTATGGAATAAGCACGGATGCCAAAATTCTGCCTCGGTTGTGAAGGAGACGTTTACTCTCTGTTTTATGAGATTTCCTCGATTTGTGGCTGCCTCAATGGTCGTAAAAACAGCTGTAAATCAAAAGAGCACCACAAAATTGCAATAACAACTGTCGAACTCGGCTCTAAAAAGCATAACTCCCAGCAACAGAAGGTGGAAGGCTTTTTTCTGATTTAATACCAGGTGTGGTGGAGCCTTAGTAAGTCTACGTGCAGCCCTGTGTCTACCCACAGTCACCCACACACAAGCTCAGCCACAACCCTCTGTTTTGGCTGCTCCCCTATCGCTTGCCCCTACTCTGCCCCACATAGTTCCTTCCTGCCTCTTTCCTCCTCTTTTCTGGAAAACAGAAGTCTTTTTCAAATGCCCAGAGAAGGCTCATAGAAATAACTGCTGAATGTACAGCCCTGTTTAAAGCATTAACATAGACAGAAAGTCAGCCCAGTGTTCAGACACGACTGTGCCCCGAATTGAGGCTGCTCTACAGAATGCCGATGGCTTTAGCAGGTGACCTCAGCAAGAGCCTGTCACCTTGCTGCTGCACGAGAGAGCCCAAATTCCTGCACAGTCTCAGCTCAGTTTTTAGGGAGTGAAGGAGAGGGGTGGGAAGACATGAATTATAACAACCATCTTCTGGGAGCTGATTCTAGCTAAAATGGTTCCAGAACAGGCAGCTCCATTTTCCCCAACAGTCTCCAGCAAGGACTGGCCAAGCAGCAGATGCACAAATTCAAAAGTTTCTGTTACTCTGCACCAGTGGCTACAGTCCAAACCAAAGAGAGAGTTTCACCCGTGGGTAAAACAGCCTTCCTGGATTTTTCCATGCCCCATTCCAGTTGCTTTCACAAATAATCTTCTCATCCTTGTCTCCAAAAATTCTGAAAGACTCTCAGTTCCTACATCTGGCCACCTCACCCCACAATCTAAGATGAACTCGGCCAACAACAAATTTCCTTCACCACCTCCCAGCTGTGACAAACCAGCTGTGGCACTGACAGCCTTACTATAAGGCCTGGACCCACAGTTACCCAGCGTCTTTGTGCCCCCTGTCCAAAGCATGAAAAGCTTTCCTGGCCTCATCAGCCATTCTTTATTCCCTTTTTTAAATTTCCTCTTAAACCACACTTCATGGCTTTTAAATAGCCCAGCTTTCTCCATTGCAGAAAGAGGTTTGTAGTATTATTAATCAAAGTACATGAAGAAACGGTGAGAGAAAGTTCATGGGAAGTAAGTTTAGATGGTGACCATCTCAGATTTTCTATGCCTGCAGCAGACTAAAATACACTGGAGTTTCAGTGTTACTGTATCTGTGCCTGGCAGTGTGTTTTTCCAGATGCATATCCTAATTATGCTCTTCAAGCGAATGCCCCGTGGAGCAAGGTAGTAGAAGAGAAAGCCTCTTTACAGTCACCACCATGCTGTGATCCATTCTGGACAGGAACTCCCCCCTGCATTGAAAGGACAATTTAATTTCCATGGACCACTTGATGTGAAGGTAAAAGGATCTATATTCTTTTGTCTGAACCCCACAAAGTGTCAGCCCTTCTTTTCCCATTCTTCTGGTAGACATGTACATTCACATTCTTGAGAAAATCCCCAATAGACAGGAATGGTCTTTCACTTCCAATACATTATGCCTCCCTTCTATAATCTTTTCCTTCTTGTACAATGCCTCTTGACTTTCCTTTGGCTCTTTTCTTTGCAATTTTTCCTTTATGAATACAATCAGAGAGACAAAACAAAAAAATCCCCCAAACCTAAATGAACAAAAAATGTCATTCAGAGCCTTTGCCAATGATGTTACTGGCAATTCCAGTTGAGAAACCATCTGTACAGACATGAACTGATCTGACGTAGGGAACAGCTAGTCTTATTTCAAAAAGCCGTGTGTTCCCAATGTTCTGGGTACAGGAACTCTACAAGCCAACTGAAGCTAATATGGTGAATATGTGATCAGCTACACCCATGCAGCTCTTCCAAATTTTTCTTTTGTAGTACAGCGAGTATCTGGGTGGGGCTGCAAAAACTATTAAAGCACTCAAATACATACCATGCCAATTGCTGACCAGAAAAACAGGCCATTTCCTCATGCACAACGACAAGAAACACCTCCTAGTAATTGGCTTGTATCAATAACCAACTATTTCCAAGAAAAACATGGTTCTGCTCCATTTGGAGTCTGGCACATCTTTAGAAGGATGGAAGGCTGAAGTGTAGATGCAAGACTTGTACTGGAAGATGGTGTACTGTAGCAGGACAGGCCATCTAACAGCAGTTGTTATAATAAGGCGTAATAGCAGAGCAATTGCTAGGTTTATTTTACATATATAATGATACAGTTTCGCCCATAAAGTTTTGTTTGCTTGCGGTGAACAGTGCATGTCTGCCAGGGGTTTTGTGTTCTAAAACTCCCCACTGTGTTTTCTCGTGGACCTGTGAATATGGAGAGCACCAGTGATTCAGCTTTGCTCTTCTCCCTTTGTGGTGATGTCTGAAGGGAGGATGATTTTTGAATCACTGGCTGATTCTTGCCATGCTCAGCCACCAACTGGAGAATTTCCAGCACCTTCACAGACACGGCGTTGCCAAAAGGCCATGGCTATGGGCAGAAGAAAGCTGTCAAGGTGAGAAAGGAGGAACTTCACTGGTGTGTGTTCAACCACCAGCAGGCTGTACTTCACCTCTCTTTGGCTAACTATGCACTCATTTGTGAAGGCATCAACAACTCTCTGCAGCTGTCAGGTCATTTACCCCTCTGGATAACTGCACCTCTGGGAGCCGAGGGCTGGGCTACCACGGCCTGGTCCCAGCTCATCTCCCTTGGACTCTCTGTGGTAAGGGATGAAGCCACTGCCCTTTTCCTCTATCTCTTCAAAAGTCACACAACAGCTCCCAGCTTACTTCACTGGAGCTTATTTCTTCAAATGGAGTCATAAATGTAGTGTTTTAAGAAACCTTTGTGACTTTAGCCCAGACATGACTGCGTCTGTTTAGTAAGGAGATGAAAAGCTTACAGTGAAGAAAGAGACAGAATAATCCTGCATGTTAATACACAGTGACTAACATCTTCCTGGTGACAATCTCCCCGTACTCTCTCCAGGGGGATGTGTGTAATGATCCTCCAAAGACACTATCTTGAAAATGCACAAAAGCCTCTGATCAGACCTCAGCATCTCCTGATTACCTTAGCAAGAGCAGTAGAAGGGACATCAATTTACTAGAATGCGCACTCATAAAAGCACTTGATCAAATGTATGTACTTAATCTCACTGGAGCTGAAGCATTTTCCTGAATCGACACCTTGTTTATTCCTTCTATGAAAAATAAAATGGTGGAAAGGCCTCCAAAACCATAGACCTGAACAGTCAAGAGTCTCCTGCCTAGCTCTGCAAGAACACAAAGCAAAAGGTGCAGCTATACCCAATGAGCCAAAGCTCCTTTTTAAGCTGATTTAAAATATCTATTTGACTAGATATTTCTCAAAATAGGCATTTGCAGGCACAAGCTAAATAAGCACGGTAAATAATAATCTAAGGCACTTAAATACTTCGTATTTTTAATTTGCCCCCCAAACAGGTATATTCCAACTTTGTTATTTTGAACAACACAATTTTGTGCAAGACCATACGCACAACTCTACCAGACTGACTGAGCTTCCCTTTGGCACAACCAAGGAAATGTTTGGTTTTCTATATCCAAACTTTCAGGTCCAAAGACTTACTGGTGTATCCCACAGGAAGAGAAATGTAAAGAATTCAATCCCTATGCCTCTACCTTAATCTCTAGACGAGTAATTCCAGAGCCCCAAGTCCACCGCCAGCAACACAGAGCAGCCTGAAGCATGTTCTGAGCTGGGTACTCACAAAGAACCACCGTGGGTTTTGTTGTCTTTGTTATGAACACTTCAGGGCAATGACCACCTTTAATTTGTGCCTTCCATAACATCAAACATGATATTAAAACCTTAGAAATAGCTGTGCTTGTGCATGATATCCTGAAGGCTTTTTTTTTTCTCTAAACCACTTCCAGCATGTACAGACAAAAGAAATAATGTCATCCTGCCTCCAACACTCCCAGCCATCAGAGGAAACGTTAACCATAACTTTGCTTCTGCTGTACATGAATGTTTCTGTGCAATACAAATAAGCACCTCATTCAAAGATCTCTCCTCAATTAATTTCACTCCAAAAAAGGAGACAGATGGTAGAAGACAGAGGGTTTTACAGTAAGAGGGGTTGGATTTTTTTCCCTCTTCATTTGTTCCCTATGCTGTTTCTTATCCTTAGGGACCTGGAGTTTCTTTTGATAGCACTGTGCTGCCTAATAAACAGGCACACAAGCACAGTCACAAGTACACATCCATCATCAAAGAGCCCTTCTTGTCTCCACTCCCCACAAAGTTGATTAATGATTACGTGTTTAACACATACATTATACATGGGAGGGGGAGACGAAGAGGGTAAATCCAAGCCCCTGTATACATTTACATATATTTACATACGCACATATAAAAAGCTGAGAAAAGCAAAAGAGGACCATTCCCACTGGGATAAAAATCCATTTTGGAAAACATACTTCCTAGTTCTCCTTTTTAAAAATATAAAGGCAAAGGGAAAGCTCTATCTGGCCAAAGCAAAAAACTGAAGCATGAGCAAGCAGCCTTGTTTTGCTCCTGCAGTTCCATCTTGGCACAAAACTGGTAACTCCATCGTCAGCAGTTGCATTACTTGATGGTTTGTAAATGGGATCTAACAGCTGCAACTCAGTTTGGGAGAAAGGAAAGGGGTTTGATTTTTAAGGGTGCTCCTGTATTATTTGTATTTGTATTATTAATTCGTATAGCTAAAATCCTCAGTTGTCTGGCAATAAATTAGATAATTAATTGAATTAAATGACTCCTTTATGTACACAGGAAAAAAAAAATCTATCTTATCATATCAGTCAATACCCAGAGGTACTGTGAGCATTTTAGGGAATGCAACCTGGGATGACTATAGATAACCACAAAGCCAGGCCTGACCCTCAAAGGCAGAAGAAGAGACATAGTGCGGAAGGGTTCAATATGGCAAACTTCCTTCTACATCCTTCCAGGCTGAGTCAATCCTTGTACCTGGATAGCTGCCCATTAGAGAAAAAAAAAAAAACCAAACCCGCCTGAAGGCTGCTTTAATCATGCTGACTGCCAGTGCTCTCGAGCAATTGTTCCAGCAGCTGGGGCAGCAGTGCCACCGTAAAGGACTCCCCTGACAAAGTCCCTTCTGGCAGCTGGGACAAAGCTGGCACTGAAACTGCTATTGTGGCTCTGGTCTCCAAAGTGTCCCCTTGCAGAGTTAATCTTCCAGCCACCCGCTCTGCTGGTTTTCAAACATCTTTGCGAGATTCAGATTTAATACCACTCCATTTGCAGTGGCATTTGGTTTTAACCTCTGCTGAACTGATCCATATCAGATTTCTGCTGGTCCAGCTCCACCAGTTGCAGCCACCGCACAAGTGCTGGTGAAGACAAGACCCAGAGCAGTGGCTGCTGAAAATATTTTCAAAACATACTTGCCTAGTATTGATTCTAAAGAGTGGTAAGGACAGACTGGGAGATCAACTGATGAAATGCCAGCAAAGCAAACCTTCCATACACTGGGCAGGTTACAGTCCTACAGCCATGGCAGCTGGTCAGACTGAAAGTTCCACTATCTAGAAGGCACAAATTAGGAACTCTTACTTTTTTTTCACCCATAACCTTACGACATTACTTTTTTTTTTTCAGTAAAGCTCAGGTACTGCACTAAAGAAGTCACTTTTCTCCATCTGCTCGTCCTTTATTTCAAATATAAACATTTTCCTTACCCCTAAAAAGACTGGAAGAGATTTGCTTTGAGTTTTGCAAACAGAAAAATTCGCAATTGTTCAGGAAGCTGCAGCAAAGAAGCTTCATTTAAATTAAGACAACTGCCAGCATTCATCCTCTCACCTGTATCCTCTGCCTTGCTCCCTGACTCTCCAAGTCCTTGGAGACCAGGTTCTTTAAATACAGTCCACCACACCATGAACTGAAGTGGATGTAGATGATTGCCACAAACACATCATAACATAAATCTGCAGCAGCCACTGTAAAGTATCCAGTTCATTTGTGCTGAAATGAATGAGGCCAGGGTGGAATTGGTGTCGTGATGCATGGCAGCACATCCCTCTAGTGTGCAAGGTCACTGTGTTTCAACACTAGCTGTAGGACCAGGGCTCGTATCAGCTCAGCACATGTTTTCCTGGGCACATTTTATCACCACCTCACGTAAACCCAAGCATATTTCTTCTGCATTGCCACTGCAGCATTTTGTGGGGGGTATTTCACATCTACCTGGGCTAATGCTGGCAGATCTGGTCTTTGTAACAGTGAAATAATAAATAAAGAAATACAGCCCTATCAAAGCCTGGTTCACTTTCACTAGTACAAACATACATCTGATCTCACCCAGTGTTCATTTGTTTAGAAACCCAAAAAACATTTCCACACAATGAGAGGTTTGTGAGCTGTATCTGGCTTGTTTGAGTCGGTATCTGATCAGCCTCCAAACCAGAGAGTCAGATTTCTGAGACGCAAGATAAGAATTTAGACAGTTTTGAGTCTGAGATTGGGGAAATGAGCACAATAAAGGTGCCATGGCTCAAGCAACATGTCATGTCCCTTCTACCTTTGCCTGGCAGATATCCCAATGGAAATCACAGTGCTATTTCAAAAGCAGCAATGGCTCATTCCCATGTTTATGAGCTCAGTGAAATGGGTTATGGTGTCAAACATGACTAGCTGAGCAGAGGTTGAGCATGCTGTCTGCTTCATTGTCTTGCCTGTGTCCAGGGGTTTCAAAAACGTTATGATCAAATTCACTTTTATCTTCATTACATCAACTTCTATTACTCCAAACGGACAAAATGAGCAAGACACTCGATCTGGAGACTGTTCAACAATGCAGGACCAAAGCCTCAAGACAACCTGTTGTCTCCTGAGGCAAACCTCATGCACAACTCTGCAAGCAGAAAAATGACTCAACTCACAGACTCTGGGGACTCTGGGGTTGAAGAAACTGACAAACCATGCATGAAAACACTGTGATCGCTCTTTGCACCTTTTAAAGCAGGGAGGTATCATAGAACAAAAACCAAAAAACCAACAAGGAACTCTCGCTAACTGAAGGGTGTGGAGGACAAGGAAAGTACCACCACTACTAAAAAGCTACCAGCCCTCCTACACCTGGCCTCGAGACAAGGTTACAGCCCCAGCTGAAGAGAGGTGACACTTTTAAATCAAAGAGATTTTGAATCACCTTAAGATATAGGTGCCATGAAAATATGAGGCATGACTGGAAGATCTCCAAATACCATTTGAAACAAAGATTTTGCTCTCTGGAGTAATTTCAAGGCAGTTGATCTCTGTGTTGTGCCATCTTGCCAAAATATGAAAGCCATATAAAAGTGCTAGTGGGATCATCTTCAACCTGCCATTGGGTAGATAGCCAGGAACGATACCCCACAGTAACCACACCTAAGACATCTTTCAAGAGGCAGCAGTGAAAAGCAGGGCACAAGAAAGCAAAGGGGCACATTAAGCTGATGTGCGCAAAAAAATGTGGCTACTGGATTCAAGGTTTGGGATTATTTCACATTATACAGAGAGAGAGGCTTTTGAGTTCACATTAAATACACACACAAGGGGAGAAATCTATCAGTGGCTTGGGATCTTGTCTTGGAGGGAACAACATGAGTGAGCACAAGGTGGCCAAGAGAGAAGTGCATTCCACTTCCCCAAGCCAGTGCTTCAGAGAGAATGCCAACAATGCACAGGAATAATGTGTTGTGCTGCCACCATGGCTGCATCTCTCCTCTCTTCAGCCATGCTGACCAGAGCCCCAAAGACTGCTGCAGGTACCCTGCTCACTACACACACAAACTGAATACGTGAAAACACGGGAGGGGGGAAAACCAGAAAATCACATCAGACAGGAGGAGCAGAAGTTTCCCTGCTGTTCGTGTCTTGGGTGGGCAGCAAATCCAGTACTACGGATCAGAATAAAATGAAGGCAAACTAGTAAGAGAAAAGAAGCATATAATGGAGCACTGCAGCTGAGATATTCAAGAGATTGAGCTCTTTAAAACTCATAGACTACAGCACAGTACAACATGATAGAGGTGGCAAGGTACGCCAGTGCAGAAGTGACTCAAACCTTGACATTCTGACTTTGAAATTTCTGTTCGAGTTTCTCTACCGCTATAAAAGCAAAGAAAAAACTCCATAGCCACATCTCAAAAACCCCCAATCTGCAGCAGAGATTCCTTTTTTCCCCCTCCATATTTGTACAGCACCTAGTGCAGTGAAGTCCTAGTCTCAGGCTTTCAGGTACTACTGGAATGTAAAGAGTAATAAAAACACCCACCCTTGAAATAGCAGTCTTGAAAAAAACGCTGCCCTTGGTACTGCAGATACCCATGTAACAATGTCCACCATAAATTGAAAATGTTACCATTGCACCAAGTGCTGGAAATATTAGCGCTGCTGTTACCAACCTGGGTTTAGTTTCATTAGTAGTCCATACATTTGGTAATGAAGAACTCATTCAATTCCCTTTCTCTCCTAGTGGTACACTTCATGGGCTCATGGAAAGCACACATTAAACCCGTTATCTCCGACAGGGATGGACACATGTATGCATGTCCCAGATTTGGAAATTGCATTGCAGCGAATGCAGCCTTCACGTCACTCAACTGCATAGCTTAGAATTTTACATTTTAATTTTTTTGATGTCTGGGGAGATTTAAAATGAGAACTGGCAGCATGTGCAAGGGATACTGCACTTTGAATGTCTTATCTATAGTGATTCAGGCTTCCCGGAGCTCCAGATGAAGCAGGTTTTTCACGATGGAAGAAACCACATTACATTGCTCCCTAGGAAGTGAAACAAAACAATAAAGGATGGTTAATCTCTTCTCTAATTCTGCTCTGTGGGACAACTCCTTCAGCAAGCAGCGCCTGGCTGTATCTACCTGGGAGGGGGTCATTTTACTTCGGCTTCCTCTTCTGCTTCCCTCTGTCCCTGGGAGCGCTCTGTCTCCCTGCTGCATCTTTCAATGGCTTTATCAGAGCTTGCACCAACTCAAGCGTGAGAAGTAGCTCTGGGCCCAGCAGGGAGAGGTGGGGGAGTGTGTCTGTGTGTGCTGCAGGGAGGGGGGAGAGAGGGGAAGACGAGGGAGGAAATGTTATTCTGTCCTTTGTCTTTTCAACAATTTCTTTTTAATGCAACTTGCAGAGCAGCATATAATTAGGGGTCTTGCGGAGCAGGCTTAAACTCAGGAGTAACCCTTCTAACGACCTCAGCAACGGATAATCAGGTACGCGGCTGTGGGGCGCAGCACGGCTCCCCACCCGCCGCGCTGCTCGGCCTCGTAATTAGAAGCCTCCACACTCCGCTGCATAAAGGCAGATTGCAAGGACAGCGTGAAGCCCTTGTTTGAAGCTGGGGGCACAAAGATTGCAGTGCCTGTGATGGATGGAGACAAAGACTCCGATACTGGAACGCTTCCAGCAGCCTCCGAATACTCGCTGCGTTTTTGATGGACATTTTCAGGATTTCTTAGAGCGGCAAGGTTTATTCTCCTGCTCCCCCTGCNTCTCTCCCCCCCCCCTCGAATTCCTCCACAGCTCGCTAAGACAAGGATATGGATCTTACACTGTACGGGCACACATCTCCAGAGATGCTTCCATGGTTTTTATTAGTTCTATTTTTGTTAGTTTCAACAAAAATTTTTTTAGTTCTCATTCCTGACTGTGTGAAACATGTTGACACGTAAAAATACATTGTGCTCAGGACATGGGGCTCAATGCACCCCCCTCAGAAATTCCCAAGCCAGAACAGTGTTTCAGCTGACTACATTCACACTGCTCTGAACTGTGATAGCAAGTACTATGCTCAAATTGTAGCTGATGTTAGCGTAATACCTCTCAACACTAGCATGAATTAAAAAAAAAATCCCCTTCTTAAAGTCACTTGTAAACTCCATCTCTCTTTGCTGATCACAACTCATTTTTCTCTATTTACATCACTTCAGATATAGGAGTGAATGAAAACTGACACTGCGATGTACCCCAGCTACAGGAGGGAAAGAGGAGGAGGAAGGATGGAGGACAGGATCTTTGGCTGAGAAAAACCTAAGCGAGGGAAGGGTCAGCGTGTGTCATGCAGGTTCTTACAAAACAGTCATTGACTTCTATTTTACCCCAATTTCACCACCTTTTTGCATCTTCGGGGTTGCCTCAGTGGCTTATTTGTGGGTTCCTCTGCACCTGACCTTCCCCAGCAGTGCTGCAGCTTCCCATCCCACTGCAGCCACAGCAGCAGCAAAGCTAATGGGAGAAAAACAAACAGCTCAGGCAACTTGAGCACAGCACTGCAACAGACTAACAAAAAGCAGTAAACCCAAAAGTGCTTGAATAATAAAACGGAGGGGAAAAAACCAGTAAAGCCATTCAGAAGCTGTCAACTGCCCGACAGACAAGCTCCCTTGGAAAGAGGATAGGAGGCAGGTTCAGGGAAGAGCAATATCCATAAGGCAACACAGTGCCGGTGTTTTTTTTTTCCTCAGTTTATAATGACAAGTTAACAGGCGCTGGAAGAGAACAAAACATGGAAGATTTTCATAGGAGAAGTCAGGACACCCTGCCAAGGATGGCTGCCCTGAACTAGAGTTATCTGTGAACTCACATTTGGAGGCATTTAAAACCTTAGCAAGATCATTAACAAGCTAATAAGAACCATCAGCAAAAGGAGCATAACCTGGACCTGCTAACATGTTTCGTTCGGAATGATGAAAGGGCAAAAGCATCCAGACACTGAGTAGCTGCAGCTAAAAAAAAATAACAAAAGATGGTGCAATTCGCATGGTCTCCTACTCTTCTCCTTCCATGCTGGTACAAAAGCCACTACGTGAAAAGTGGTCTCCATCCTATCTTCCAGTCTGTCTGTCTTGTGTTCTCCCCACTGTTCAAAAAGCACAGTTATTTCTTAAGTGCTACATTCTCCAGAAAAATGGACTATAACACACACTGTACAGCTCTGCTTAAGAATTTCCTTTGTCTCTCTGCCCATTGAACCACCATCACCAGCTCCATGACCAGCCCACTGTTACTTGGAAATCCGCAGATTCAACAGTTTCAAGGGAGCCAAGCAACCTTAACATGTTGGATCTACAAGGACGTTATCTCCAAACTCATGACTATTTCCCCGTCATCAGGGTTTGAGGAGGTAGAGTATGAGTAGTCCTGATGTAGCAGTTCATGCCAACCTTCAACCCTGTGGTTTTGGTTTTGCTCTGGTTTGCAGCATTCAGGGAAAAACCTGTTAATGCTTTCCCTCTGGAATAATTTTACAAGATTCAGATCCACTGTTATGCTGGTTCTATCACATATTTCAGCAAAGAGGAGCATGGTTTCATCACATGGCAGATCTGCTCTACTTTTTCTGCAGCAAGATGTGTAGCCACCTGAAGAAAATCTTTTCACCGGATCTTTCTTGGGAACTGATGATGAATACAAATCTGGAAAACTACAGAGAGGTAAGCTGTAGGGAGCTTTTGAATGTCTAAAAGCTGATACAAATCTGTGACATTCAGAAAGTACATAAAACCACCTTCACTTCTTTCAACTTCCCATGCAACAAACTCGCTGCAAAGAGTTTGCACAAACTGCTTCCCAGTTCTTAAATTTCTTTAAGGAAGCACCTCCGCTCGCACCTTTCTTCCAGCCCAGTTGACTCCCTACAGCTCAGCTCCCAAGAGACATGCACTAAGTCCTGTCAAAGCAGTGGAGGAGCATAGCCCAACTATAGAGCACACAGCCTGTTTTGGCAGGGCCAAAAGAAAGGCTGCTGCCCATCGTGGAGGAAGCCCTGGCTTGAGGTCTCCCAGCCTCTCAGAAGTGCAGGCTTTCCAATTTATCTGCCTGTGCTGCCAGCAGTGAAGCCATGCGGACAGAGCTGGCACAGCTCCTGATGACCCTGAAGATGTGGCTCCTCACTGCAAACGGCATCAGGCAGAACTGTACGAGATCAGACAAGGAGGAGAACAGAAAGGGAACAAGAGACTCCAGAGGGCTCTTCTGCCTCTGAGTCTTACTGTTGACTCCTTTATTGTGATTAACTCCTTGACATCCTCCTTCAGTGACAAGTGGGGGAGGACAGACTGAACTTGGTGATTAATTCATCAGTGAATTACCTCCTTCCCTTTCAAACCTCGCCCCCACTGATGATCTTTATGGCTTAGCTCAATCTTATGAGAGGGTTTACAGCCAGATACAGGTTTGACAGTTTCTCGTCACTGAGAAACTCTGTTTGGAGCATTCCATGTTCCTTCAACAGATGCAGTGGTAACACCACCTGCAAGCTTAAGCCCATCCCACGAGCTCTGTATGAAGAAAAGTAATCCTCTCCTCCTCAACCTCTTGCTCAAATGACAGTAATTAGGGAACCTCATCACTCTAGTCCTGGAGACGGAGGGGATGTTCACAGTAATTGGAGACGCTACATGAAGCCACACCGTGCTTCTAGAAACAGAAAGAAAAACCACACACAGTAGAAAACAGCCCCCTTCCCCACAACTTGGTTGGCATTTCCTGAATAAACTGCCTTTTTTCAGGAACATCATGTGCTCTTTAATACTGGAGACTACTGGAAGGACTCCTGCAGCCCGATTAAGTGTAATGCAGTGTAAGAAAAATTGGAAGGAGGGGGAAAACCCTCAGAAAGGCAATTGAAGTGAAAAATCTATCAACAGCACAGGGGCTTCAGTGCAGCCAGGAGTCCTGTTCTGAACACACTCCAACTTCCCAGTCGTTTGCTCTGCTGGACACTCCAGGGACCCCAGCACAGCAAACTACAATTTCTAGTAAATATATCCCAGGGACACAATTAGTTTTTCAGCTGGGGGCATGATAAATTGGTCATGCATAATTCAAGGCCAGCACAGGCTGGAGTATAAACTGCTCCATGGCAGCTTCCAGCTCCCTGACAGGAGAATGCAAATAGGCTGCTGGCGCAGGGGCTGCTGGATCCACTAAGGCTGCATCTCCCTGCCTCCTTCCCTGTCCACCTACATGCATGGCAACGACCATCCCAGCCTTTCCTTCTGTGCATCTCTTGGTGATTTTAATTTCACAGTGATGTATCCATCACTGTCTGATGGCCTTTTGGGACCAAATGCACATTGTTATCACGACAAATACCACTCTCCGCTCGATCTACTCTGGTTTTTCCATATGCAGACACAAGAGAATGGTTTTGGCACAGAAAGAGGCAGAGGGACTGTGTGGTCTATTGTCAGCATTAGATGACCTGGGGCAAGTAATTTTCAATCTGCCTCAGTGTTCCCATCTACACAATGGAGATAATTCCAACCACACAACTGCAGAGTTAGCCAAACACACTTAGTTTTGAGTTTGATAAAAGTCTGGCTGAGGATATGCAGCTGACTCAAACAGCAGCCTCATCTTCTCCAACCTTATTTTAGGTATTTAAATAAATACATCTACCTGCTCAAAGCAAGAGAATAAGCGAACTTGCTGCTTTGCAGAAGTTGGCTTAGTGATGTATGAAGTGAAAACTCCAAAGAAACCCTCAAAATTATATCCTCAAGCTTCTCAGTGCATGCCCTACAGCCTCCCAGCCAGGGAGAGATACACTCCTAGAAAAATCATTACAAGCACATTCACAGACACAGCCATGTAACTGAAGGCTGATAGCTCTGTTTCATCAGCTACAGCTTTGCCATCTTCCAGAATTCTGAAACCACTTATCTGGATGTGTTGCCATTTTCTGCTCTTCAGGAACAGAGAAAGTATTTTACGTCCAGTCTGAGAACTATTACGAAGCAGGGTTGAGGCAGAGCAGGGAATTAATAAAGGAAAATTTTGTTTCATTTTGGCAGTACAGATACAGCAGCTCTTTCATTTCATGGTCAGTTTCACACACCCCAATAGGTGACTTTGATTTGCCTAATAGTGAAAATAATCCAGATTTGCCTGTTTATTAGGAATACCAGTTTCTGGTTTTTCTCCTGAGCATGACACTTCTGCATAGAGCTAGATTTTCCTTAAACGAGACCACATAAAATTCAAGCAGAGATGCACAGGGCACAAATCTAGGGAGCACAGATGTTAACCTTGCTAAGACTGAACATCCTCACCAACTTCAGTCACACTATTTTGCTACTACAAAAAATAACACTATTAGCAAGTCCAGAAAAAAACAAACAATAAAAGTATGGATACTCTTTTTTTTTTGTTTGTTTTAAATTTAGGCTTAAACTAGTACTTCTTAACCAAGGAGTCAAGACCCTTTTGGCAAGATCACCACAGAGAAAATCTCAGTGGTCAATTCACTGCATACTCTGCTGTGAAAGGGCCAATGCCCTTTGTCATCTTCTTGTAACAGATGCTCTGAGTCAAATGAGCCCCTGGTTGTTATCAAACAACATGCCACCTACTGACATCCTTCATGGAGAGGGTAAGAAATCTAACAGACAAACATTTTACACAATTCTTCTTTTCCTAACTAAGCTCATGAGCACACACACACACACACGAATATCTGCAAAACTGCAACAACAGTAAGTAGCCCAGCTAAAATTTCCTTTTGGACTAGATTAGTGCCTCAAAGATAAACCACACATTTAACTGAACTTGTACAGTCTTATAAGATTCAGCAAATCTGTGTTGTGGAGACACCTTCACCCTGGAAATACATTGTTCAGTGACAAACCACTGAGCACAGATCTACAGGGCTGTCTGACAGGCACAAGGGTGATGGTGCTCCTGAGGTGTAGACATTTGCAGAACTGAATCTGAAGACAGCATTTTGGTCCTAGAAGGTCTTTTCGTCATGAAGAATAAGAAGCTCTGACAGCTCTGATGTTTTGCAGCAGACTGTAGAGAAGCTGCTGGGTGCAACAGCAACAACTTCACCAACAACTTTAAGTGATGCCAAGCTAAATGCTGGGCTGGAGCATAAGCCATTACAGAGCAGGAGCTGAGGGTGAACCAGAGGATCAAATCACTCACTCTAGGCAAGAATTACATTTCCTCCAAGACAACAAGCTCCTTCCTTACCCAATTAAACAAAAAAATATACAAACCTTTTAAAACTAAAATAGGGTTTCAAAGGTCAGCTCTGTTCACATCAGCCCACAGGGATTACATTAAAAAAATTCCACCACGAACAATTTTTTTTTTACTTTGTGAAAACAGCAGGGACGAAATAGTGCTAATGAGGATTATTCTTTTTATGCACATTGGTAGGCTTTTTATCTTCACACATGAAAGTCTTCTCCATTAAAACAAAATTTCCCAATGCACATGGTGCACTAATTGTTGTCCCAGCTATAAGGGCTATCTGCCTCACAGAAACTCATAAAATCATAGAATGGTTTGAGTTGGGAGTTTAAAACTCATCTAGATCCAAATCCCCAGCAATGGGTAGGGATACCTTCCACTAGATCAGATTGTTTGGGACCCCATCCAGTTTGGCGTTGAACATTTCATTCCACTTGTGGAAAAAGAATGTGGAAACACCTCCTTCCCCTAAATTTCACTTGTGAAAAAAACCTGGTTTCTTTAGGATTGGGGTTTTTTTGGCAGGGGGAAGGGGTGTGTGTCTGTGCTTGTTTTGTGGAGGCTTTTCCCATTTGTTTTGTTGAAGAACTTGCGTTAAAACCTGTATCTGAAAGAGATAACATGACCAGCGTCTGCAGGATACTGGATCTCTGCAGTCTACACTTCTGAATTACAAGGTTTTATGGTTCCTGGCACACCTTTCACACTTGTGGTTCAAATGCACAGCCACTGCCACAGAAAATTTCTAGTACAGTAAAAATAAGTATAATTGTATTATGTTTGTGTATTCAGGTATGCAGTTACCTGTACTGCTCAAAGGCTTAAGTGTCTGTACAGCCAGAACACCCCAGTCAATACACAACTGCAGCACACCAAAAGATGGTTAGAAAAAAGTCACAAGGGGAATCACGTCAAGAAGAGAAAATTGTGGATGGTCTCATGCGAAAATGTCTGGGCGCAAAGTGAGAAGATGTTTCAAATCCACTATCAGAGACATGACCATTAATTAGGAGCATCAGGGAAACAATATAAAGAAGGCTTCACAAATCATCCATTTAAGGAAAAACTGGCCCGCCCCTTCCCACAGAGGGAAAGTGAAAAAATCTTGACCAACAAGCACTGGCTCTGAGGGACCAAGGCTTAAGAGGCAATTGTGGCCTGAAGGGCCCTCTGTGGAGAACTCCCTGCTGGGAGTCGTGACACTCAAGAGTCTGTCAAGCCTCATGGCCCATGTGCTCTCAGCTGACAAGGTAAAAAGGAGCAAGGAGGAAGTTTCAAGATGCCACAGCAACACAACACTCCTCTGGGATAGCCAACACTCTCTAGAAGGCTCTCCATAAATACAGCTACAGCTTTCTACTGGTAACCCTGTGTACACACAAGAAAGTAAGGGATGGTGATGTGTGGAGGAGCAATACCTGTGTAGTCACCATCGTGCAGACAGAATTAGGCGTTTTATTTACACAGCTCATATCTACAACACACAGTAAGCAGAGCCTCCCAGGCATTTACAAGGCTAGAAAATTAAAACCGCAGTTTGGTCAGAAACATTAAAAAGCCTTGGTGGTTTCACCAAGCCAACAGTCCCTGATAGAGGCTGAACCAGCAATTCCTTCCTGGGCCTGCACTGGAAAAAGATTAGAAGCACATTAGATATAATATACCCATATGCTTTGGTTTGCTTGCTTTTTGTTTTGCCTTTTAAGAAAAGAAGAGCGAGAGAGAAACTTCCCCTCTAGAATATTAAAAGTAACAAATTTAAAAATTTTTTTAACAAACACTAACCTCAGATCATTAGCCAACCTGGCAACAGACCAGAGAAAATTTATAGCCGACGTGCAACATCAGCTTTCATCCAGAAATGCTAATTTCAGTAAAATGAATAGTGTGTGGGCTTTTCATACTGCTTTGCATTTGGCTCCTCACAGCCCTGTTTAAAGCCTGGGAACCGGCCATATAGTTAAACTGCACAGATGTTCAACAATCTGTACTTGTGTTAATTACCCTAATGTGAGCAGAAACTCAACAGATCCCTGCTAATGAAGGAGAAAGTTTTCCAGTGTGACTACCGTATGTTTCATTGTCACTGTATTACCAAGCTTCTCCCCCTCCTTCCTCTGCCCCCCCAGCTCCCATTCTCTCCAGCTCCTTTGCATTCACATCACCCTCCTACCTCAGCATGCATGAATTGGACCAACTAATGACTGTGTATTCGCAACATGGCAGACACCATTAGGCTGATCGGAGGTGCGGCTGCTGAATTTTAACAGGCAATTTTAAACAAGGTAAGAAAAACAGATTCATCATGCTCCTGGTTCTCTCATCCCCACCCATCTGCCATACTTCTGCCCTTGCCACAGCTCAAAAACACTTGCAAAGCGCAAATACACTTCCCCCGCCATAAAACACGGCAGTGCACAAAGCAATGCAAATAGATGTTGCCGAGCAATTACTGGAGATGGGAGCTTGAGAGTCGGGTGCATCCGGGAGGAGAGACTAACAAGGCAGCTCAGAAGGAAGAGCTGGAGTGTGGTCTTGGGGAGGGAGCACATGGTTTTCCCTCATGGGCAGCACAGCAACTGAAATGGGCTGCGGGTGATTCTGCTGCTGCTCCCCTGTTAAGAAGTGAGAGCTGCTGAATTTCATTGTGGGAGCCACAGGAGCAGCAAGCAGTACGCTCAGCTGCACAGGAGGTAAGACAGGGTTCTAAAGGGCATGATGGGAAGGGTAAGGCAATGCTCAAGTGATCAGTGCTGCCAGTAGCAATGAACAAATACTGCTGCACAACTTAACCCAGCATTAAAACAGACTCGACCTCCAAAGAACTTCCTCTCCCACTGAGGATCTCACTTTCTCTTCCCAGGTCCGTCTGCTCTGCTCCCTGCTGCCAATCATCACCTCCAGCCACTTCTCTTAACGCAATCTGCTCAGCAAGCAGCAGGCAAAGGGAGACAGAGAAGGGCAACTGACTTGCCCCAGTAAGCCCCAGGTGACCTCTGAATGATACTGGCTCTGGCCTAAGCCACAGTTCACATCTCCCAGGTGCCACCACTTCACAGTCAGGCCAGTCTTCACCAGCAAATTGTATTACAATGACCCTCATGGGAACAAATGTGCTCGCTGTGCTTGACTTGACTGGCAGACTCCCCGCTCCACAAAGGGAGGGGAGGGGAAGCAGTCAACTTTGCTCATTTATTGCATCCATCCTGCTAGGTCAGCCTCCTTTGTTGTTCACCTAGCCAACAACTTGCAAACTGAGAGATGCGGCAGCAGCTGCCCGTGCGTGGGACTCAGCACATTTCACCCACACTGTTCCACCCCCTGCTCAGGACTGGGCACTTACTGCCAGCTCTCCACCCAAAAAAGCTCAAGTTCCCTCTTAAAAACCTCATTTTTCATGAATCGGGGAGAGATGGGGGAGAAACATGTCACAAGAAGGTGGGGAGGGGATCCAGCATAATCTAGAAAGAGCTGAAAATTATTTAGAGAGCACTTGGCTCTTTTCTCCTACCTCTTCATCATTAGTACTGGAAGCAACACAGCTGTCTAATGGCAACTTCACACACCCATGGGCCAGCAAAGCGACATTTTCCACACTTAAATAACACTGAGCTGATTTAATTACTGCACTTAATAGTAACAAAAGATGTCTCAATTTAATCTTCAAATGGCCCTCCAAGATCAAAACACAGCTGGCTGGATAACAAGATGGCCTAGGCCAGCAAACAAGTAGGTCCAATTTGTTCAAGAGCTGCACCCACTCCTCAGTATGAAAGGCCAAGGAACACTTGTGCGTCGAATGAATCAAAGAAAGCAGAGATCCCTTCACCTCCTCCCTCCCCACCCGACTTTCGTTATAGAGAAAAAAAAAAGGCAGCTGATTTGTGGGTAAAAAAATGCAACATGATAGAAGAAGAAATTATGATGTTTGGGAGAGAAAGAAAAGAACCAAGATTTAACAGGTTTTGCTTTTATAATCCTTCAAGATGATTAGGAACGAATGAGTCAGATTAAAATTACATAGAGACAAAGGAAGGTCTCTAACTCTTTTGTTTTTCTCTCCATACTGGACAGAAGGAGATGGCTCATTAAGGAAAGTCCTCAAGACATGGCTACAGTGAGGAACAACCAAGCTTCTTTTTCGTGCAAGAAAAATTTGGAGAAAATGAACCATTTAGTTTTCTTGTTCTCTAACTGCCCATACTGGGGTGTGACTTCCTTTTGCAAACTACTCTAAGAAACATCCCTCTCTTGAGCATCTTTCAACACATACTCCCACCGACAAAACGGCTGGGCCTCTCCAGGCACCTTCAAGAAATTTTTAAGCTTTTGCACATTCCGTTGCACCTAAACATGGAAAAGTTACAGTCGGTCTTTCAGCCCCTGTAACATTTCTGCAAACCCCTGAGCATCAGAGAAGTCTAAATAAGCTTTCATGCTGTACCCTGGACACAGCTTTTCAAATCCCCCTTCCAACTACTAACAGTAACACAAATGACACACAGCTCACATTTTTAATCTAATTTCTACTAGCATTAATTAAAAACAAGTTTGCTAGAAAGCAGTTTGTTGAACTTCATGGGGTTACTTTGGATCAACAACAGGCTGTGGAATATGGCTGCCAAAAGCTTAGAAAGTTTTTTTCTAGTAATTTTTCTTTAACTTTTTCTCCTGCTGGAGAACTATGAGGTAACTAAAATGTGCCAATTTTATTGGAGCCCTGGATCATGTTTTTTGCAATTATGGTTTCTTTGGTTTTTGTCTTTTATTATATACAGATCTTTTACTCCATCAACAGCAGTTGAACAGATGATGATGTCATTGACCACTGCACCATGAATGTGGAAGACTGAGGACAGAGTGGAATTCACAACTCTGGTAACTCTCCCTCTCCTCTCCCTGGACTGTGACATGATAGAGAAAGATAATGTTCACGCTCACAGTAATCAGAGCCAGACAAACCAGTGGTCTGCTCAAATACCCTGGGCAGAAAATGAGACATCCAAACAGAGCCGCTACAGAGGGAGGGGCTTTGAGTGGTCAGGTAGCCCAGCCTCCTCCTTAACTGGTCTAACATCTATGTTCAAGTGGGCTTCAAAGGGCCTTGGTTTGTTGAGTCTGTGCACAAATTTCAGAATAATTCCCGCACCATTCATTTAAGTATCTTTCTTCCCAGTTAATTTGACCCTGGATAGACCTCCACTTTCAAATCCCTGTTATTTTGCAATAAACTGCTGAAGAATTGTCATTGCTTCAATTTACAACTTCCCGACTGATCTGTGTTTAAGTTCAGGGACTGAACCTTCACACTTCAAACCAGCTGGGTCCAGGCATCTGAATAGCAACTGGGAATAAAATTTCCATCTCTCTGCCCAATTGGTTTTATTTAAGAAGCATGACTGAACCTCTGCTTAGAGTCACTTTCTCAACCAGTTTAAGTTCTAGATCAGTAACAAGAGGTCTCGAGGAGGCACTTACTGCTGAAGCTGAAGCAAGTGCATGTTTCCAGTTTGCATGTTTGTTTAAGTAAGTGACAAAGATGGAGGGACCAAAAGCAATTCCCTTAACTAGAATTCACAAGTGCAACCAAGTAGAAAATCTCCCGCCTGCTCGTGAGGAGGGAGTCAGACTTTTTCAAAGGCTGAAAGGCGGCTCTGCTCAATGCCCGCAGTGCATACAAAGCGCCAAGTGTGGAATCCTGACCCCGCTGAAGTCAGCAGCAGAATTCCCAGAGATTTCCTCAGGGCCAGGATGTTCAAACCTGTTCGGACAATTCATAAACCACCATTTCAAGGGCACACCTTTGCATGAGATTCCCAAAGGCCTTTTGAGTTTTTACTTAAACGCCTGGATTACTTTTACAATCCCAGTTATGGGTTCTTTGTTCACAGGGAGTTAGGCAATACAAAGAACACAGTGAGAGAACAATGAAGGTATTACCATGCATGATTTGTCTCTAAAAAAATTATCTTTCTTTTCATGAAGTTATAGATCCAATTTCAGTCTTTATTATCACTTTGCCATGTGAGAAAGTGGTTCTTAATTTTAATAAAGGAAGGGAGATTCATTTTTCAACAAGAGCTAAAACGCTTCCTGTGATACAGGAGGTGGAAAGCTCTTTTGCTAACAGCTACCACAGGCCAGACTCAGGGAGGGAAAAGCAAATAATCTGCCCACACCGAGTAAATAAATCCTGTCTAGGACATACCTAACAGCGGGCAGTAGCCCAAAGACATCTTGTCCGATGAGATCATTTCTGCCCCCTCTATTTTAAGGGAAATTAAGAGCTTGCTCTGCCAAGCACATGTTAGCATTTCACTTATCACCAAACTCAGGGTCCAAGCAACTATATATCCTGCTGCACTCTGTGGTGCACAACGGTATAAAATTCTTTCCACCGTGTTGACCCATCTGAAGAAAGAACCATATATGCGTAACATACATGCACAATCCACAAAATAAAGTGCCCCTAATTCATGCAGACTTGCGTAATTTACCTTTGAAAAAATACTACTAGAGACTCACCACTCCCATTTCATGCTACTACATACATTTTAAATCACAAACACTAGTTGTGCTCAGCCAGTCAAACCTTCAGATGTATTCCAATTTGAAATGCGTAATGGAAATTTCTCCCCCCNAAACGACCAATACCCTATTATTTTACAGCCTTTTCCATTAAACCCTGTTTACATTAGAGCTGGAGCTGTAATACCAAAATCCATCTTTAAATACGGTCCTCACTGGTAAGAAGTAAACATAGCTTTGTAGAATTATTTTTAATATTGTTCCATCTCTCTTCTGACAAAGGAAACAAAGCCAGTTGGAACCTGCGTACCAAGAATCTGGTTCAAACACAGCCCACGTGGGAAGTGAAACAAAGATTTGACACAACATATGTTAATTAGCTGATCTGCAACCTAACTTGAGCTGTGACCAAGAGAACTGACTCGGGCAGCAGCTACATGCTCATCCAAACAAAAAGGACTGCATACAGTGCCAACACTCTCATTTTCCACATGAAAACCTCAAGATGCACGTGCAGACGAGGTGTTTTGCCCACCAAGAGCGTGCTGGAAAGGAGCACACAGCAAAGATCTCCTTCCATGGGTGACCCAATGGGACGTGCCACCCGTGTGATTTATAGAGCTGCAGAAGTGTAGAGAGGGACACGGTGTTGTTCACTGCACGTGTTATTGTTATTCATTCCATCCTCTAAGTCTCAGTAGAGAAGAAAAAAATAAATCCCAAGAAATGAGGACTTATGCATGGAACACATTCCTACTGAAAGAGGACTAAAAAGAAAGTCAGTGAAACACCTCCTGACAAGTTTCAAGCCCGAGCTAAAGACGGAAAAGCAGCAGTAGGAGCAACTACCATTTTTATCTTCCAACTCTGTTGCATACAATTCCCAGCAAAGGGATTTAGCTGTGATAAACAGGGCTGCAAGATACTGAAGCGAGATACAGCAGTTTTATGATTCTTTTCAGGTAGCTACAAAATCCCTGCCCTTCTCTCTCCTCAGGCCATTCATCTTTCGCAGGTGATGGAAAGCCACTCTCCCAGCGGGTGGTCCTGCTCTTGCAGACCTTAGTGCTTAATTGCCACAAATCAATTCAAACCTTGATGCTCAGGCTGCTGCTACCCCGGCCCCCTTTCCACCCCTTTCTCCTTACACTGATTGCAGCCCAGGATCCTCTTGTGTTACTAAATCCATCTTCAGACACATCTCCCAGGAAAAACAAAGCGCCAGCACCAGACCCTGCCGGCTGTGGCCAGCACTGTGAACTGACCTTACACAAGATGACCAGCCTCAAAAAAACCAGTCAACTCCGTCTCTCTGTGTGTGCACATGTTCACACACACATGCCTCCTATTTTATTTTTTTGTTCAACTGGAATTAATCAAGAACGATAAACACTGTTTGTTTCCTGAAAGCAGCAGTGGGGGGATGGAATACGCCTCTTAAGCTTATCAGCTTCAGCGCCACTGAAGAGAAAGCTGGCTTCTAAGCCCAGGGATAATGGGCTGTCCTTTCAGGAAGGTATCAGAGGTCTCAGGAGAGGGACACAGCACAATGGTGTGACCTTCAACTAATAAAGCTCACCCTAGAGTCCAACGAAGCTTGGGGAATATTGACAAAAGTTCATATTTACAACAGCCTGGACCCTTTCCAGATACCATTACCAGTCTAGAGAGCTGCAGCCTCTGTACGTACACTCACACGGCCTTTTATTCTGCCTCCTTTCCTTCTTTGTTCCCATGTTGACAAAAAAAAAAAAAAGTTAGCCAGAAAAATGCCAATTCTTTTGCTAACAAGGCCCCACCAGAACCTTTTTTTTAATAAAGAGAGTTACTTAAAATTTCAACTTCAGCACGATGCTCTACTTGAAGGAGATTCAAGGCCTCTTGCAAGGATTCTTGGTGCGTCATCGTGCTCATCAGGAAGAAAGCATATGTGTTTTTGTGGAAAATCTGCTGATTTATTTATAATTCTTTAAACAAAAAGGCAGCCAACATATTGTAAAATGAGAACGTTGTTGGGTTTGGTTTTTTTTTCAAATAGGCACTGGCAATCAACACAGCCCTTCAGAAATACAAACCCAAAGTGTTTTCAGGCAGAAACTGATCCCCCCCAGTCTGCATTGTGGTTGGCAAAATGACGTTTAGCCCATAACTAGAGTGCACAGGCATGACTGAAATACAAATAATAATATAATCTTTTAAATTGTTCATATGGTGAAAAAAGCCAATTTCAAAACATAAAAACTCTTTGAAGATGAAGTTTCATTTTTCTGCCTCTTAAAATAGTTCCAAAACAAATACATAAAAATAAAGGTTTGAAGGAAATCTGTTTTCAAGGGTAATTTCACTGAAATCAATATTAAATCTCCAAACATTTAATGGAAATAACATCTTCAGTGACAGAACTGTTTTGACCGCACTTTTCAATCCAGCCATGCCAGTTTGCCATTTTTATTTATCTGCCTCATAATTCATCTTTGCCATCCTGAAACTAATCTGGCTGGGGCTCAAAAGGGACCCAAAAACTGAAAGAGGGCAGAACTTCTCCCAATAATATATTTTAAAAGATGCCTCTGTATCATGGTGGTCTTGTTTACCATGCCAGTATTTAACAGGCAGAAAGAAGGCAGAACAGGGCTCTGTGAAGGCTACACATTTCTCGCTTTTGCAGCTTTTCTTTCCAGCGAAGAACCTGCTTTCACCAACTGCTACAGTTACATCACCTACAAAAGCTCATAAGCAGTTTTCCAATTCCTATATTGGCTGAAACAGGCACTTTGTTCTTTCTCCTTATCCCATCTAGCCATATTTGCTGTCAGGAGAGCCCAGGTGATTGATTACAGCCTGTCTGAATCCAAAGTAGTCAAATTATATATTAATGTTGTGCTTAATGTGCTCACACAAACAAGGTCATTGGTTGCATCAAGACTAATAGAAGATGGCACACACTGGGACTGCACCACCCAGGGGCCTGGAAACAGGATGAAAAAAGTCTTTGGTTTATGGCCACTATTTCAAAATCAAGCCTGATCCCACAGACGTTCTATCCATGTAACAGCTGCTCAGCAGTGCAACTGGGATCCACTCACAGCACAGACCCAAGACAGGAGCACTCAGTTCTCCATCACCTCAGGACTGCAGCTGCATTTTCATCACTGTCAAGGCTTAGAAGCATCCTTCATCCTTGTTCCTAAATGTTGCTGCAAATCGCATTCGTCCTCCCTCTCCAGGTGCGCTAACAAAATCAATCAGCAATACTGAATTCAAGAAATGGTATGAAGTACCAGAAGAGAAATTTAAAGAGTCAACAGTGCCATCAGAAAGATGAAACTATGTTTTTCTGGGAAAAATATCAACTAATCCATGTGCGGGGAGGTAACACTGAACCATGATACTCTGGAAGAAAGTTGGAAAAGTGAAAGGTATTGGATTCCTCCAGCAGGAACTTTGAGCTCTGCTTGGAAAGCTGGAGCCCAGTAGGGTGAAGTATCAGCCCACCTGAAGGGATGGAGATGCAGAGAAGGCTGGTGAAGCAAAGTAAAACATAATTTTCTATGGATAAGGGATGACATCAAATGATAACATGAAATACTTGGGATCAGTTTCCAAAACCATTTCCACTCACTGTTTCAAGGATGAGAGGCTACTTCTTCTGGCTGTCACCAGGGCCCTAGCTAAGTACTTTTCATTGCCTAAACCTTTAAACCAGCATTGTTTTATTTATAACAGTGAGTTCCAGAAACAGCTCTGTCTGGCAGTAATTTTATACCTGTTTTCCGTGGCAAAACCCCCTGGCTCTCAGGAAACCATGGGACATTAAGTGTATCCCAGAGGAACAGGTCTTCTACTGTGGTGGATGGCAACTAGTCTGAACTTCTGCCCTCTTTACTTCCAAACCTCAAACACTTAGAAAGTCTTGCTTTTAGAGCATGATTTTAATAATGAATATTGGAGTTAAAAGCTGGAAAAGCAAGTGCCATTCTGAGAAGGTGTAATAAGCTCACCAGTGGCTGTCCCCTGCACACTCCCACACCCTGCCTTTGAGCACAAAAATGGGAAACCTGAACGGTCTGTTTGTGGTGCTGCATGACATGGTACAAGGTTTTGTCTTGAGTAAAGAGGGGGAAAAAATAAAAATCAGGTTTTGAAACTGCAGAGAATTAAGACTTAGTGTCAGCCAAGTTGGCGACTGGATCTTGCAGGCCTGTTCTCTCTGAATTTCTCCTTGCTGCTGTGACGTGCTCACACTGAAAATTTTCCCTTGAGCAACTGCCTGACTAAAATACAGCACACCCTTACCATAAAGCCCTTTGTTAAAACATCTTTGCCATAAAGCTGCAAAACCTTGGCTCCCAAGTACATTAAATCCTTATAAACCTGCCTTCATTTTAACCGCGCAGTATTTCAAAACACAAAGCGCTTCTTCCGAGAGATAGCACTTTAATGAGGAGAGGGGTAAAATATATAAACCAAACCTCATTATAGCATAATTTCTGGGAGACAAGCATGCTGTTGTAAAAAGAAGCCATGGCAATAGCATTTCACATAGCTTGCAGATTTAATACTTCTAAAAAAGCCACTGCTACTTCCAGTCTGTGGTGGCGTTTTGTTTCGAACATAACAGAAATAACCAGAATTATGGGTCCGCTGTCAGCTATGTATTTTATATTTTGTAAATTGTTGTAAATGGTGGATTCAACCCTACTGCACGCTCACAAAATGTAATGTGCCAAGTAAGACTGACTACAAGTTATTGCTGTATACTTTTACCTTTAAACCTCTGCATTCTAAAAGGTTGTTACTTTAAACATGGTGATGTAGCACAGACATGGAAGATTACTCAAACCAGATTCAATTCATAATGGATTGAAAGTGCTTATAATGATACAGCTTGTTCATGTGCTAACAACAAAGCCAAAGAAACCTACCAAAAACCATACTACAAGAAAAATCTAAAGTATTGACAGACAAATGGAAGTAATGGATGTAATGCCATTGAATACCACCAGTCAGATAAATCAGGCTAAAAGGGACCGCAACTAGTTTCCAAAAATGTGAATACAGTTTGGAGTTTTTAAAACAAAAATATGACACTCGGTTGCTTCTTTACAAAATGACAAGTGGATCCTCCAGCCAACAAGAAAAATGTTACTAAAAAAAGCCGTTCTCCCTAAAGACAAATTATCTATCAAAGGAGCATACTGAATTACACTGTTCTACAAGACTTTTAAACTTAATCTAAGTAAAAAAGCCATTATTGATTACAGTTCTTCCACATTAGTCTTCCAGTTGTAACTTCTGAAATGAAAGCTTAGCAATGATTAGGTATTTACTACAATTAGCAGAGAAAAAATAGTGAAAAAAGATGAGTATAAAGGCCACCAAAGAAACAAGGTACTTCGGAGGGAAACAACAAGCCCATCCACCCTCAAATAACCCCACCCCAAACCCAACAACAGCAAGGGGGGATGCACTTCATGGCAGCTTTGACTTGAAGCACATGTAACACTTATTGATGGATACTGAAAGCGAAGACACCAGTGGAAAAATTAAATCCAACCAAGCACCAAAATTAGGACAGCATTTTGTGTTTCTTGTTCCTACGTTAGCAAATTACACAAGAAGGGTCAGGCCTTCAGGAAATGGTCATTCTAGCTACTGTCACAGATCTGGGTCATCTGCAGGGTAAAAGCTGACCTGTAAGTGATGCCCATAACCTGGTTAGGATAAGCATTTCCTCTATCTCTTTGCTGTGGCTTACAATGAATGATATTCTGGACTGAAGGGTGCTTATTCTCCCCGACTACCAGAAGGTTCAACACTTACTACATGGGTATGGCGATAGAGTGGCACTTCTCAGAGAGGACATCTGAAGAGAACACAATACACCGAACTCTTTTTCTAAATATAGAATTAATGATTTTGCCTTTGAGTCCTATTTCTGAGATACTTTTTATAATTTTCATTTTTACTGATACGACTCTTCTTTCCAGGTTTATGGCAAATGGGTAACAGGTTCTTCCTTCACCATCATCACCCCCTTGTAAGTCACAAGAGGCTTTTCCAGCTCTTACCAGCTTTACCACGGGAGAAGATACCAGGCTGGACAAGCCTAAGGCAGGATGTCAGTACACAAATTATCACAGGATGTCTGGTGTTAAGGTAAACCAGCCAACCCAGTGTAGCATGTGCCTTACTTTAACTCAAGTTCAGTATTTTTCTGCTTGGCTGTGCAACTAAACCTTGAGGAAGAAGACAGCTGCAAACAAGTGCACAGGCTAGTTTTGTTTTACAATCTTCCCACTTCCTCCCTTAATAACTGAGGGTTTGGGGTGCTAGAAACAAGAAGCCTTATCACAAATGTGCTAACAGGTTAGCTGACATGGAACTGTTAACAGTGAACTGGCTTGGAGACAGTGGGGGGGAAAAAAAAAGGGGAGAAAAAAAAAAGGGAGACAGTGAGAGAGACAGAGACAGCAACCAATTCAGCTGCAAGAAATCAAGCTAAATCAGTCCCAAGTGCCCATGTTGGAGAGACTTGATCTCATACCTTGCTTGTTATCAAGGCACTCCTGATACGAGTCAGCTCCAGTTCCGTTGCGGTCTACAGACAAAACAAAAAGTTTCATTCATATCAAACATAAATATTAGAAACTTCTCAAATGGCAGCCGTGCTGGAGCAACACGTTACGTGCAAATAGTGCTAGTTGTTTTGGAGTCCTCACTGGTTCACTGACAGAACCTGTGACTGGTTACAAACAAGCTACAATAGATTGACACACTCTGGGAGAAACTTAGTCCTGGGCCCTTTCTTTACTCCAAGCCCTGCCCATCTGTCTCTACACTGCTGAGGGCACAGGGGAAGGGGATTAGAGCCACAGCTGCTCTGAGCAAGTTCCTTAAGCACATGAAGATGGAATACTTGGAGTTAAACCCGCCATTGCACGGTTCCCTGTAGGTCCTATGAAATCACTGGTTTGAACCTGCAGAACCCAGGCTACAGAACAGACTTCTCTGTCGCTCATGGTTCTGTGGTCCCTTCTGCTTTTTGGCTGCTATGTTGTACTAAGGACAATTGAAAATATAAGAACATACTGTCCAAGTATTACTTTCCCATGGAAGCAGTGTTACTGTAGTTAGCTGGGGTTTTCTCCAGCAGTAGGAGAAGAGCTGGTCTGCAATGGGGAGAAGCTGAGATGTGCCACTGTTGAGGAGTACAGCCACTGAGCCCATGAGACAGGTGTTTGCACAACCTCAAAAAGTGACATTTTGTACATCACATCTACAAATGCACATGGTGCCAAAATCAGTCCTGTTGTACAACCATCAAACCATTTGATCAGGTCATGCATGGCACGTACTCCTATGACAGCAACTCCAATGGTACTGGAGACAGCTCCTCTATTTGAATAGTTGTATCCGTGTGGTGCCCACAACTAATAAAGAAGCCACTCCACTAGGCTGGAATGGGTGGCCAAGCCATCCCATAACAGTATTTCAGTCTCACCATCAAGAGAACCAGCACAACAGCAATGTGTTAATTTCTTTGTAAAGATAAAATTCAGAGCCAGAAGTTTATAAACACTGTTCACATGAGAAAAAAAGGCACTATAGAGAACTTTCCTACCCAGGCACCTGCAAACAACTGCATTTCTGTACCCCCAAAAGCGACTGGTCCCTGACCATGATGGCTTTCTGGCATTGCACAAGTGTGGCAAACATTCCCACATCAGCTGCCCTTTCATCTTTGCTCAACCAGCAGCTGGTGATGGCTCCTTGAAGATGAAGAGCTCCAGATCCCAGTTAAAAGGCTTCACATTCAGCAATAGTATTTAATGAACAAAGAAGCAAAAATTGAAGTTGCCCTACTGTTTGTGTTGTGTAAATCGCAGATAATAGATCTCCCTAATCCTAATGAGGCCTTCCTATTAAAATCTTTATTAGCTTTCAGCTCTGCAGATTGCCCAAAGGCTCATCAGTTCCCCTATCTCGCAGTACCAAGATCTGCTTTAACTTTTACAAATAGCTCTAAGATATTTCTCAGCTTATCAGCATTGCCAAGCAGTCTGTCTTATCATTACTATTGCAGATAAAATAAATGAGCTCACGATGATATGAATAATGGCGTTTTCTGTAGGCTGGTTTCCCATTACATTTTCAACAGATTGTAGATTTAAACTTAAGCACAAAAGAAAAAAAATTAAAAAGTGAGGGGGGGAAGTGAGGGAAAGGGTGGCTGGTTTTTCCTTCCCATTTACCTCCAGTGTCTCAGAGCACAGGCGGCATTTTTAAGCTCACCTGACGAGAGCTAGTAATTAATTTTGAAAGGGAACAGAAACACCTCAGCTCTGCTTTCTCTGAAGACCAAAAGCCCAGTCACTTCTGGGATGTTTTTTCAGCTGCATTTGTTGGAGAGAAGCAAGGGCTAAAACCGCGCTCCGCCTAATGAACTCATCTTCATTAGTTTGCTCCTTTCCCAAGCAGCCTAGGAATACCAGTCAGATTGGGAATTGAAATCATGAAAAGCAACACAACTGCATTTGAATTAAAAGGCTGAGCTACAAAGGTCTCCGACGGCTGCTCCGGGCTGATTAGCGCCAGGCGCGTGTGGCACCATTGCGGCACAGAGCGAATTTTACAGCGCACGTTCGGGATAAAGGCAAAGCGTCCGCGGGAGACGAGGAAGCTGAAAGACTTAACTCGGCTCTGCCTTTCCGTGACAGCGAGCAGGGAGGTCATGTTCTGGCAACCATTTTCTGCCTGGTCCCTGCAGCAATCACTACAGGGTTAAACGCTTTCCCGCTCCCCAAATTCCTCGCCCTGTCACTGTATCAAGGTTATCTATTATTGGCAGTGACAGGTGAAAATTAATCTCCTAATTATTTCTTGCTGCGTAATCTGCACTGAAGGAGTAACGTAAAAGGATTACAGTACACCCTCTACAGAAGGCTTTGCTAGAGAGCCAATCATCCAGGGAGATAGAGGGGATGTGGGAAAGAGATATTTATGACAGATTTCCAACCATTCTGAAGGCAGACTATACTATAACTTTATAACCCACAGCTCTGGAGCAAGGATATTCTTGCAGGTATCTTACTAGTCTAAACACTTGCTTCTTCCATGAAAACCCCCCACAAGATTTGTACCAAATACGTCCCTGATTCTCTTTTGTAATAGCAGTTACTGTAGGAACAGCATCCATGTACAGATGACTTTTACCCCCCACAGAAACAGGATGGCAAACAATGTACCCAGTGGGCTTCAACTCAGTATTAAAAGTCTTGTAGTGACCTTCCACAGCAACTTAACTACATAACATTTTCTCCACAAGAACTTAAGCTAGACTGAGTACTTTCAAAAATAAAACTATTCCTTAAAAAAAGTCATTCTGTAAGCAAGCTAGAAGTATCTTTAGTAACAACACAAACAGCCACCCTAAAATGCTGGCTTTGTGTAAATTTTAACTGTCCTCCTACCACCCACCAGAAAGCAAGGTTCATTTTTATACTATTAAAGAACACACAATATATTTATCTTTTTAACCCTTTTCATGCAGCCGTATAAGGTACAAATGGATGGAGAACCAATTTTTCATGCACGTCAACAGCACCATCCTAGTTGAAGTTTACAAGAACAAGCAAACGCAGGTTATGTTTAAAATTGCATTAGCTACCTTGACACATACCATCATGTTAACCTGTGACTGAGATGGTTAATGCAGGGGGTCACACTCTGCAAAACTCCGGCAGGTAACGGGACAGCGCAGCAAGACAGACCACCACCTGCAATCTAGTCCTGCCACCAGTATCAGTCACATTTATTTTCCACATCCTTGATGGCAACCTCTTCTACACTGTGCACAAACATCACTAATTCCTCTATGCAAACTCTCAGCGCTTAAATCCAGCACCTCGTCCTGCCTCCTCGGAAGGCGGAGCCCTGCTACAAACTTCGACAGCAACACACCAGGCAGCAGCGACCCGTAACCACTCTGGTTTGCGTTTCCATCGGCCGGGATGAAACGCCAGGTGACCCAGGAGAGGTAAGCGCCGATAACCCGGGACCCAGCCCCGGCCCCAGCCCGGGCACGCCTGGCGCAGTGCGCGCTCGCAGCCACACGGTGGCGCAGCCCAGAGCTCCCAGCACTGGCGCTCCCGCGGTCCCGGGGCCGCTCCCGCCCCGCACCTGGAGCTCCCCAAACCCGCCGGGGCTGCGCGAACCTGCCTCCGCTCCCACAGCCGCCGTCAGGGGTCACTGCGCCTCCTCGGCTGCTGGAAGCCGCGGAACGGCCGATTTCAGAGGCAGCCGCCAAACTGGAACACATTTGCGGCTCCAGGGACAGGAGCCGGACGAGCCATCTGAATCGCTGCTAAAATCACCAACGCTCAGGTTTTAAATGAGCGGCTCAAATTAGGCAAATTCCCCAGCAGTGACAGAGGTGTTAAGGTTGTTCACCTTCTCTTCTGTTGGTTTTAACACCTCCGGGCCAGGCGCTGTGGCCGCCCAGCTCCTGGAGTCTCACGGCTCCCCGGAGTCCGAGCACCAACACCGCCGAAGGGCAGGTGTGTGGAAATGAATTATTTTCCTCTTCAAGGCAACTGCTACTAAAGAAGTAAGGTTGTATTTCAGTAATTTTTAACAAGCGTTTGCTTCTCCATCTGCAAGACAGCTCCTAAGTGATCCTTAGGCTATTACAAGGACTCTGAAAACACGAATCCAGCTACTAAGTTTTATTGAATCCCCACATCACCTATATGCATTTCTATATATTTAATTTTCACCAGCATGAAGATAAGATAATTTGTGTTTATACCATTGAGGCTAGAGATTCACTTCTCCTCAGGACATATTTTCAACAGATAAACAGAAATAATTTCACGAAGCCCAGAACAGAACATAAGCCCTTAATGGTTTACCCTTGGTGTTAAGTAAATGAGGAAATTATTCACTGGCATCTCTCATTTTGTGAACGTTTCAATCTTACATTTACCTAACCTCTCATAGTAGCTATGAGAACAAAAGAAATGTGTACAGAGGCAAAGCACACACCTCCTAACATATCAGTGCTACTTCCAACAGGCCTGTTTTCCACTAATACGTTTTCCTTACGGAAATCTGAAGAACAAATTCCTATCCATAGGCATTTTCCCCAAATGCTCCATCATCAACCTCATTATGCGATACAGAAATTCTCCCAAGGGATATTATGTAATGGCAATCCCTCCTTCCTCCCCCTAAGGAGTATATTTCTCATTACATCTCCTAGTAATTGATCAGTCTAGGAAATCATTTCTGGTAAAATCATATGTTTCTTTACCCAGTTTAGAACTTCCATCTTTATTCAGAAGGATAAAAGACTAGAAGAGACCCTAGAAATTCCATTTACGATGCAGAAATGCAGGATACCAATCTTTGCTCAAACATGCTATTACACACAGAGCAACGCTTTCTTACACCTGCCTGCCTTCAGATCTTGCAAATCCATAAAGTCATCAAAATTAACCGACTTACATTTTCTATTCTGATAATACAAATAATTTTACTTGACTTTCTGTAATGGCTTTAAAAGAACTGCTACACATGCCAATACATCCAGGCACCACAATGCCCATATATTATGGGTCATTCAAAACAAGGATGCTGGGACTCAAGGAATACAAAAAAAAAGAAAGAAAGAAACTATTTAAGGCACAAAATCATATACACATCTGTGCTTTCCAAAAGTACCATACAGTGCAGACTGGCCAGCTAAAGAATGCAGTCCCTTTTCACTGCCACTTCTGTCAACGTATCATGACTAAAGATTATACCAGGTTTCAGTTTAAAGAGCAACAACACTAATATTTGTACCCCTTACTGAAAGTTGATACTTCAAATCAGACATTCTTGCAAAATCAGAGCAAAATAAATATCAACTACTGCTAAATATTTATAGTTTATCACTGGAGTTCATATCAGACTCCAATACCTTGTTTAACTGTAAAATATCAGAGCTGTGTGTGACATTGCTATTTGATTTAGCCAGTCTAGGCCACAAGGTCCAACAGATGACTGCCTGTCCCGATAGAATAACACCAGGATATATTTTGCTCCTCTGTTTGTTTATGAGAACAGACTGCCCCTCACTGATAAACAAGGCTTAAGGTTTCACTCAGAATAGCCCACCTTCCACAGGAAAATAAATAAATAAATAAAATCACTGTGTACTAGTGAAAACTCGGTATCCAGCTAAATAAAATACCGCCTGCCTTGTCTTACAGCATTAATCTCCTCTGGAAATCAGGCAGCCGAAGCTAGTGCCTTCTGGCATTAGCACAGGGCAGTTTTAGGGAACTGCTGTGAGCAAAGAAGAAAATTCTTGAAGAGAGCATTAGGAGCCTGCCACTTGTGGGAAGTTAATGCTGTGTGTATAATTCAAGCAGCTCGCCCTTGTAAGTCTGTATGTGGGGAAAATCGGATTTATACATAAACATAAACCTTCGAAGTAAATTCTGATCAGGGATGACCAGAGATTTAACTCTCCAGAAAGAAGAATGGGAAGACTCTATTTTCCTGTAATACCTTGGCAGCCTTTTCCAGTTGAGCAAGGCTTGCTCTCAAGAATTGATAACGAAGTAAATAATCCCAGTTTCTGCAGCGCAGAGGAGACCGGTTAAGGACGCTCTCCAAGACCCAAAGCAATCATTCAGAACAGTAACTTACATAACAAGAAATTATCTTTGTTACAAAATTAGGTTAAAAGGACCTCAGATACTGTAATGTTACAAAAAATCAGGACATGCCTTGAGAAGATTAGCTGGCAAGCAGCCTCCTGAGATAAATGCACAACTTCAAGAAGATTTTACAAGCCTAAAAACCAGTTTAAATTCCAGAGAGACGCACAAGCCTTTGCCATTTAAAAAGGTCCTTCTTTCCTTCCCTCTGCCCTCGCCTTATTCCCGAGCTCTTATTCCAAACCATCTTTAGTTAACCAGTGACCTGGAAATCTTATTTCGCCTCCTCCCTCTCCTTTTCAAATTTGTCACTTTAAACACACAAGATTTAATTTCTTAATTGGATTAATTTTTTCTTTCAGGCTGAGCAGAGGGGCCCCCGCAGCAGCCCCGCACCCCGTGATCCCGCCTGGCCCGCACAACCCGCCCAGCTCGGGAGCTGCGGGTGCTTTCTCAGGCCAAGACACGTACGGAACGAAAAAAAAAAATCACGATGACCATTTTCTGACTTGCTATTCCTCGTGAGAGGCTGTGGCCGCACCGAAGGGGTTAAACCGCCGGGCACGGATTTTTTGAGTTTGTTACCGTTTTCAACAGCCAGAAATGCCAGACCAACACCGGCCTCATCCGGCGGCCGGCTACAGCGCCAGCCTGCCAGCAACACCCGACAGCGCCAAGTCGCGATATTCCGCTCAAGGGGAACACCGAGGCTGCCACGGGCACCCGCGGGTGGAGGCAGCCGGATCCGCCGGGCACACCGAGCTGCTCCGACCCGGGAGCTGCTGCCCGGCCCCGCTCCTGCCCGGTTCAATGTTTATTATTGCCCCCTCATCACTCCCGCGAGGGTGGGAAGGGAGATGCGTTCGCACCAGAGGAATGTGCGAAATGGGGTGAAAAAACCCAGCAGCTCGGGAGCGCATCGCATCCCGACAGCTCCACGCTGCTGCGCCACGTTCTTGTCTTTTATTTTATTTAAACACACCCTGTTTCTCCCGCAAAAAAACCCCTTCTCTATAATTCTGCACGGAGGGCTCCTCGGTTCGCCTCCGGCAAAAGGTAACGACCGGCTCCTGCCCCCCCCCCGCATCTCGACTCCCGCTCGGGAGAACGCGGCGCGAACCGCCCAGAAAAGCCACCGGGGCTGGCGGGGGGCGGCAGCGCGGCCGGGAAATCCGAACCAACCTCGTCGGCCGCACCGAAAACGGCGCAAGAGGAAAAGAAGAAAAAGAAACACACAGAGACCGCACGCATGGAGCCGCCGCACCGGCGGGAAGCGCGGCGATTTCCTCCTCCCGGCTGACCGCAAAGCCGCCAGCTCCCCGGCGAGAAAACACTTCCCCCGCCGAGGAACCGGGATCGGAGAGGGGATGAGAAGCTCCCTCGGGAGCGGGGGGTGCTCGGCGCTACTCACCGCGCGGCGCGCAGACCATGTCGAGCCCCTCCGGCCCGCCGGGCCCCCGCGGGATGATCCTCCGGGCGCGGNGCCCCCGCCGCCTCCTCCCGCCGCGGTCCTCCGCCGCTCGCTGCTTCCCTCCGCTCTTCCTGGGGCTGCAGGCACCGCGTCTCCTCTTTCTTCCTTTTTTCCCCCTTGTTTTTTTTTTTTGGCTTTTTTTTTTTTCTTTCTCGCCCCAGCCGAACCCGGGGCTCAAAGTTTGTGCCCCCGCGCCCNTGTGTGTGTGTGTGTAGGGGGGCCTGGGATGTGTCCTGTTCATTGTCTGGGTGTGCACAGGTGTGCACGGGCTGTGCGGACACGGCCCAAACCCAGGTGCAGGGGGTGTGTCTGTGCATGGCAGGTGTGTGTGAGCCATGTGTACACCGTGCGTGTGTGTGCAGAGTCTGTGTGTGTGTGTACATGCCTGGTCCCTGTGTGCACCATGTGTGTGTGCACAGCCTCTGTGTGTGTGCATGGTCTCTGTGTGCACTGTGTGTGTGTGCACAGCCTGTGAGTGTGTGTCTGGTCTACAGCTTCATGCAGTCTGTGCCTGAGCTGTGTCTGTGAGCAGTCAGCTTGTGTGTGGATTTTGTGTATGTGTGCGTGCGTGTGGCATCTATGTGTGTGCACAGCATGCACAGACATGTGGCCCGTGTGTGTGTGCATGTGCACACAGCGGGTGTCTGGGTGTTCACAGCGTGTGTGTGGTTACTGCGTGCACAGCCTGTGAGCACAATGTCTGTGTGCACATGGCTGAAGGGTGGATGAAGCGTGTCNCGAACAAAAAAAAGGAAAAAAAACAGAAAAAAAAATAATAATAAGCGACCCAAGCGGCGACTCCGGCCGGCATCCGAGGAGGGGAGCAGAGGAACGCTCAGCCCCGCCGGCAGCACGGCCCCATCCACGGGCTTCCCCCGGCGGCCAGTTTCTTTCTTCCTTTCTTCCTTTCTTTCNCTGTGTGTGTGTGCACAGCCTGTGAGTGTGTGTCTGGTCTACAGCTTCATGCAGTCTGTGCCTGAGCTGTGTCTGTGAGCAGTCAGCTTGTGTGTGGATTTTGTGTATGTGTGCGTGCGTGTGGCATCTATGTGTGTGCACAGCATGCACAGACATGTGGCCCGTGTGTGTGTGCATGTGCACACAGCGGGTGTCTGGGTGTTCACAGCGTGTGTGTGGTTACTGCGTGCACAGCCTGTGAGCACAATGTCTGTGTGCACATGGCTGAAGGGTGGATGAAGCGTGTCTGTGCTCTCTGAATGCACTGGCGTGTGCATGCCTGGTGTGTGTGTGTGCACACGCTTCCTCCCCCACCCCACTCTGTTGATGGGCTGGGGTTGGGCTCCTTTCCCTCCATTTTCCATGTTATTTGAGCCTCGTGTGTCCCTGAGATGCACTTGGTCCACTGGGGGATTTGGATCCGGGCAGAGGGAGAAGAGAATAGCAAAGGAAATGTTTAATCGTGATTAACCATCCCCATTGCAAAACAGTTGTTAGTAGGTATATTTAAAATATAATTACTGTTGCCGTGATTCATAGGTGCTTTAATAAATGATTAATCAATGGCCACAGGGCCGATGATCCCCACTGCCTGACATGCCTGGTTAGCGCCTGCCACAGTAAATATGATTCATAGGGACGGGGCCAGCACCTGCCCTCCTCTCCCCGTGTTGGAGCGGGGTGTTGCACCCACAGAGCCTTCAACACAGACCCCTCCCCGACCAGCAGCCCTCCACACCCCTCTCTGCACCCCAGCACCCTGCTCTGCACCACTGGCCTGTGCTCAGGGTGTCCACATATGGCCCCAGCACTGCCACTGCCTCTTGGGTAGAGGAACAGATCCACCGGAGCTCAGAATTCAGCCGGCCTGGAGAAATTATCTGAAAAATCTTCAGGGAGAAAGGCAGTAAACATCTGTATACTATTAAATCCATTAGATGTGTTCATTATTTTATATTGATTGGTATATCACTACACAAAGTTAATATATTATGATTATTAGTATATTGTTAAATCATTAAATACGACAGCAGACGCAATAAATAATTTCCAGGGGATCTCAGCTGACATTTAGAAATTGATGGGTATGTTTTTCCCTTTGCATCCCGGCTGGCTGCAGGACTGCAGCGACGCACGGGCTGCTCTGGCTGATATCCTTCCCCTGCTCTCCTCTGAAAGTGGAGGCAGTGGGGAGAGCCTGCTCTGCCATTCCCAAGTTTGAATTTTAAAAGATGAAGCTGAATTAATCCAAGTCCCAAAGAAACCTGTTGGACAAGGATATTCAAAGCACCTGCATGAAATGGGGAGCCACAAGGAGGATCTACACCAGAGGCTGTATCTTGGGGTTGCTCAGGGAGAAGAACACCCTCTCTTCAACAACAACAGGACTTTCATGTGAAAACACAAGGACAGAGCTGCCCTTCCACCCGCAGCACTGCCAACTGCCTTCTGCAGGTACCCATCCTGACCACGGAGGACAGGAGCACAAGGATCCCTAAACCCTCAGCCCAGACTCCAGGTCACTGGGGTTTGTGGATTTATGGCACAGCTCCTCATGAAACAGCAGATGTTGGAAAGCATGCACATCTGTATCTCTACAGCAGGGGAGCTGGATGCCAATCAGGGTTAATTTGGGATAAATTTACAAGAGCGCACAGCATGACCCAAGGTACCTCTTTATTGGCCTGCTACAGGCCTGCTAAATGCATTGGCCGACTACTACACATTAAAGCCACATGAGCTTATATGTTCAAAATGAATTTTACAGGAAGACACAGGGATAGAAAAAGGAGGAAAGCCTGTGTCACAAATGACATCCAGATGTGAAAACACTGTAAATACAAACATCAAAAGGCTCACCCCTCCACATTCTGCAAAGACAACATTGGAGAAAGGACTTGCTGCATTTAAATAAATATTCTCGGCAAGGAAGCCAAGGAGCCTGCTGTCCCTGGTGCACAGCAAACCCCCACAGATGCGAGTGGGAATTAACCATTTGTCAAGGCAAATATGCAGCAAATATTATGCCATCCTCTAGACGGTTTAACCTTGGATCAGGGGCAATGAAACGGGATGGAAGAGAAGGTGTTTTGCTAAGAAGACCAGAAGTTTAAATCTAATAACTCAAATCTGGAAACTGCAATCCAGAAAGTATGTGATTATTTAGATAAAGTCTCCAGGGCTATGACATACTTCTTACTAGAATCGATATCATTCAGGGACAGCTCTTAAGCCTTGCCAGTTGTATGAAATAACTAAATAAATAGGTACCTTTTAAAGCCCTGGTATTTGGCACAGTGAAGATAAAACTGGAGTGATAGCCTAAAAAATCTGGGATATCTCGCAAACCATTCAGTAACTTTGTTTTAAGAAGACGTAGGAAATGAAAGGCCATTTGCCTGAAAGGGCTCTGTAAAGCTCCAAATCTCTACTTGCACAGGCCTACAGAGGAACTGGCAATGAGTCACTGTCAGAGTAGGACAAGTGTTCCTGGAGCCAAGGACTCATCCCATCAGTCACCTGTCACACTGTCCCTTTTCCTCTCACCTACTTCTGACTGCAGTCAAACACAATGGGGGACAAAGCTGGTTTGAAGCAGCACAGAATAAACCTAACACAGCATCAATGGCAGGGAAGAGCACTTAACACCCTTCCAGAAAGGCAGGGATTGATGGGTAAGTGGTGCACGCAGGATGCAAGATCAGATGTTTATTTCATGTTCTCGGTTCAGCCCTTGAATGTGCAAACCACGATGACAACATTGGGTGTTACTTGCATGAACTTTCCTCTCAGAGCAGCATGGCCAGGCATCGGGCTGGGGCAATGTGAAAGCGAAGCTTAGATGGGGTGTATTCTTGTTTTCTCATCTTTTCTAGATGATATCTGACCACGAACACCTTACAGACAGCATGAGCACACCACACAAGGGACTCCATACCGAGCTGGTGCTCATCTCTCAGAGATGCTGGGATGCCAGGGTGTGGGGGCAGAGTGCGTGTTCTCAGAGATGAGATGAGATAACTGTGGCTACTGTTTTCACTCAGCCCTGACTCAAGGCGGCAGGATCACAGCCATCCACTCTACCAGTGGTATCTGCCCCAAGTGGAGAACCCTCCCTTAAGACCAGACAGCGCTTAATGAGAGCATGGATGAGTCTCTTCTCACCCTGAGCCAGACTACACTTCTTATTTTGGAGCTAAAAGTTTCAACTAGTTTGAGTCTGGCAGTGCTGACAACAGACAGACAAAGCACTTAACCATTGTGTTGCATAAAGACATCATGAGGAAATCGGGATTTTACAGCAGATAGAGTAGAAAAACACTCAGGAAGAGCTTGGATAAACTCAGGGTGAGATTCAATAACAGACGTCGTTGCCTCCTGCATTGCATGTCCCCACCTGGGCTCCTGCTGGGAGGCAGCCAGAGAGGAGTTTTATTGAATCTGTTATTAAACCTGTCCCCAGGATGGAGCTGCGCTAGGTACCCTTCACAGGGCTAAAATAGAAATTAAGTGACACAGGAATTTGCAGTGAAACTGTTAAAACATGCTCTGATTTGCTTTAAAAGCCTGTGTGTGGGTGAGAGAATGTGGCCAGCATGGTGTTTGGTGTGGTGTCCAGCTGCCCGCTGGGCACCTGGAGCTGCAGACAGCACCAGAGCAGGACTGCAGCTCTCCATCCATCCCTGCATCTGCTGGTGATCCACAGCTCTACTCCTGGGCCTAACAACACTACAAAACTATTTAGCCATTGGAGGACCACATTACATGCAAAATCCATAGCTCCTCAAGAGCTTAATTTTGACATACGATTTTCACTTGCTGAACAGAAAAGGGAGGGGAAGTCTGAAACTGTCTAAACAAAAGAATGTTTTTTCCCACTCTGCACTTTCAAATGTTCATAAAGCGAACAGAATACAGTTAGAGACGGCCTTTTGCCTCAGGGCATCCAAGGCTATGGCTCCAATTAAAGAGAACAAGGATACAGGAGGTGGTACCTCCAGTCTGATTGCTCTCGCCTGGGGCAGCTAAGCCTCATGAATAAACACTGTTGACTCTAACTCTCAACAAAACAATTACACGTTTGTTTTTAGAATACATTTTCTTAGCCTTTTCACTTGCAATTTTTGCTACTATAAACTAGCCAGGACAAGAATAAATACCTTTGTGATTCTCTAAACATCCTTGTAATTGCAGTGCTTCACTCATGAATGTGTATTTCAACATTAGAAAAGATCCTGAGCGATATGAAGAAATGTTTCTTTGAAGTAACTTTTCAGAATTAGATGCAAAATATTTACAGCTAATTATTACTACAAGAACTCCTGTACCCACTGCCAGGCACAGGAGTGAAAACCTTTTGTGAAAATCCAGTTAACTCTGAAGAACGAAAACACAAGGAGACAGGTGAGACTTGTATTTTTTTGGACTCCTTCCAAGTGTGGTGCAGCCCCCAGGGCCCTCCATCCCCCAAGAACCTGTCGGCTCTCCCAGACCTCCCTCCTGGCAAACTCCACTGCAAACCATCCCCAGAGGGATGCTGCTGAGAGATGCGGGGGGGGTGGAGGGGGTGTCTCGTAGACGTCAAAAGTGCTGGCTCAACTATATCCTGGATGCAAATGAAAGGAGTGGCAGGATTTTTATTGCTGGGGAGAGTCTAAACAGAATAGGTAGTGGATAAGTCCAAGCAAAATTATAACTTTCTCTTAACGTCCTCCTAAGCCAGCTGTTCAGGCTATCTAGGACATGTGACAGAAGAACACAGCTCTAGCTCATCCTTACCAGCTCAGATTTCTGGTAAAGATGGGTGCAGAAATAAAGCCGAGCTCTGGTTTCCTTCTGAGGACAGCAGTGGAAAGAGAAGGACAATTTACTCAACTTCTTGAGGATTTTTCCCAGAAAACCAATCTATTGCTGGAAAGCTGAACAGTCAACCACGAACCACCATTTCAAAACAGCAAGCCTTAAGCTGCAGCCTCTCTGCTTAGCACAAAAGATTTTGGGCAATAAACATCCCTCCCCCCCCCTTAGAAATGCTTCCAAACTGGATTATTATCCCTCTTCTCTTAGTGTAAGGATGAGAAAACATGGAATGGGGAAGTAATAGAGAGCCTCCTAGTCCATACAGAATTTGGGAGCGACCAAGCTTATCCTTAACAACGCTTGTTCCACATTCAAATCAGACGACAAGTGATGTTGCCTGCTCCTATATGTTATTTATATATATTGTGTTAAGCAACAACGTGCAAATGAGCTGGAGTACAAAACGTCAGACGCGGCAAGATGTTACAGCGCGGTACAACACAGCACAACACAGATAAGTGACTCTCCGTATGGGGCCCTGCATCCTCCGAGTGTTTATACTTGATTGTATAATTGGGACCACAGCCAGCTCATCCCAAAATATACAGCATGAGTATGGTTAGGCATTGCATCTGTAACATATACAACTTTAGATGTCAAAGCATCTTTGTTTGAAGTCAACAGCAATAAAAACTGCATTTGTACGAGAGCTTAGCATGTGGGAACACATATTGCTAAACCAGGATGTTAACACATGGCCCTCCTCAGTTGGCTGCTGTCAAAAGCATGCCTTTCAAAATTGGGATGAGCATGCCAATAATCTGTAGGATATTTTAAAACCTGGAGAAATCTACAGCAATCATCCAGTGTTGGAGAAAGCTCTATCTGGGCACATTTACCTTTGGTAGAAACTAGTACAACTCCTACTTGGAAAGATTGGTGTCCTTTGCATATATGGACATGTTATGTGTAAAAAAATCCACAGAAGGATTTTTCTGTCTTCTCTCATTTTGCAGAAACTTTGCTTAGTCACTTAGTGACAAATCATTCACTTGTTTAAGTGAAACTTTCAAATGAATACAAACCTATCTTTTAAGGTTGGTATCTTGATATTATTTCATTAAGGCACATAGAAATTACAGCAGAACTGTGCTAAGCTTATGGGATTTCTGTAAATTTCCTTTCTGGATATTAAACTTTAAACAAATATTATGATTGTATTCCAAAGGCTTGAATGGGCTGATGATTTTGAAAGTGCTACTCTGGCATCATTGTAGAGCTCCACTCTTTCATGTATGTTTTGTTAAAACACAAAGAAGCTCTATTTATGAAAAGCCAGGCTTAAATCTATAGTTTGTGAAGCCGTAATTTGTGGTTGCAATTGTGGTTAATTTAACAAAGCAAGCCTTTTGGTTCACAGTGCACCATACTTACAATTTTTCATAAACTATCAGAGTAAAAAAATCCCCTTCAACATGTCAGATATATGATGATCCAGCAATGCTGCAATTTTCCAACTCCTATTTTGTGGTATACCATATTATATGCACAGGAATGCTACATCATTTATTCTGGAGCACAGCCCTGTAATTATTGCTGGCAAACTACTAATTACATACCGCCATCAAATCTAACCATTTTCCCAATAAAAAAACCCCTACTTTCGTGCGGAACACAGCAAACACAGCCATGAGTGTACGCATGTTTTTATTTTAACACGCATACCATATGGTATATATTTGTCACCTAAAATATCTGTACTGACAATGGGATTCTGCAGGCTTTTCATGATGGTACAATGCCATGAGACTGGAGAGGTCCCAGCTCCGTTCTGAACCAGCATCCCCCTCCCCTTCTGAGGGCCAAACCTCTCATCTCGCTTCATTTCTGGCTTGGTCTAATTAAGATTCAGGCCATGCAACAAAATGGGGGTCTAGATCTTGAGTTCCCCAAACTCCAGGATTGTTGTGTTTGGAATTTTGTCACTAGTTCATCTTTAGAAGCTACAATATGGCTCTACTTGTGTGTGTCCCCCCTCTCCTCCCCCCATGAGAGGCATCGTTAGCCCTGCAGAAAAAGCCTGTCAGCTGGCCACAAACCGGCTCTCTGCATCCCAAGGAATTCTATGAGCCACAGCACATTTCAATTGTAGAACTGCACAGCTTTGAGTTGCTTTTGGGAAAAAAAAAAAGAGGGATTGTGGGGAAGAGGGAGCATGAAACAAAAATTCCCCAAAGATTATGCCCTATATACACTGACAGTTCCAGAAATTGGCCACAGATTCGATAGCTTGGAGCATCCCCACTGTTCCCATGCAGCACAGGAGGAGCACAGGCAGAAAGCAGCAGAGACACATTGAAATCCATAAATGCCTCTCCTCGAGGCTGCTGTGTCCAGCACATTCAGGGGTTTAATGTCCCATGCCCAGGCTGCCCATGGGCTGCCAGGGCACCACGGGAGGACATGCAGTCCTGTGCTGCAGTTTCCCAAGGAAAATGCAGGGTGAGGTGGGAGCTGTGGCGCTGCAGGGAGTCAGTTATGGATCTGAGGCTCCAGGCTGCTCACTCGCAGCATCTGCCCGAGTGGCTGTGGGGCTCCTCCTGCAGAATCCCCTGCAGGGATGTGGAGCTCAGGGCAGACGGGCTGATGGCTGCAGGAGCTGCCATCCACAGCAGCGTTTACAGCCCTGGAGGGCACCCCCAAGTCTCTGGGCTGCCTCGAGAGGGCAGGGGAGAAAGCCCGAACCAGCATTATCTCCTACTTCATTGGTTTTTTTCATCCACAGAACCCCCTCTTGGCCTGAGGGGCCTATTCTCACAGGAAGAAGCAAGGGAACAGAGGTACCAGTGTCACCCAACATGACTTCTCCTGGACTCCATCCTCCCAAGCAGTGTGTTTCTGACTTGGCAATCAAAACATCTGTGAGACTCATTCCCTTTTATAAACATGACAAACAGTGTGGGTGAGACAATTTTCTTAATCTTTCTCCATTTTCCCCTATTTCAAAACTGCAGTTAAAATCGACCCTGTGTCGAAGGTATGGAGCAATGTAAGGAGCTTGTTGCACACTTTGATGATAACGTGTGAAATGAAGCAGCCAGGGGCCCTTGTGAAGAAAAATGTCAGAAAAATCCCACTGGAGTACAGCAACCTCAGTGCCTCCATGGCAGCACAGGGCACGGGCTGCCAGCACAAAGCTTGCACAGAGCTGAAAAATCTGGCCCAGTTCTGGTAAAACATGGACTATTTGCTTAAGTTTCTGGCATTTGCACCTCAGTATCCTTTAGCAGCTTTAACAAGAATAAAGCATGCTTTGCATGCCAAGCAAGTTGGCTGATCTTAGTCACGGCCTTGGTCAAATACAAGGAGTTGCTTGACAAGAAAAAACTGCCACTAAAAACAGTAAGAAATGTTAACAAAACTTGCAGCTTGCAAGTTCAGTGTTGTATCTGAAGACTGAAGGTCTTTGGGAATTTCCCTCAACATCCACCTCAGCAGGAGTTTCCAGGCACCAACACTCCTGTTTCTCTTTCTATGTCTTTTCTTATTTATTTCACAACTACAGAAATGGTCTTTTAAAAAAAAAAAGTGACAGGTATAAGACTCAGCTCATATGGATAACTCTGGAAAAAGAGATTTTCTTGCCTGAGACTACTTTCAGGTTTGCTGCTATCAGTCGAGGATTAGTCAGCTAACATGGCATCTCTGTTGACATACATTTTCTCCCCACAGCTAAGACAGCTTAGCTACCTTATACACCCGAATATGCAGTGGTTAACCAGATACTTTCAAAAATTAAAAGTATTTCCTATTTATTGATTTATAGTTCTACTTTTAGTATTGAACTGGAAGCCACAGACAAGGAAATAAGCATCCAAGCACCCCTGTGCCTCTAAAATATGCTCACATGAAAAGCTTAAATTAAGGTTAGATAAATAAACGAACAGAAGAAGTTACTTGGCCACTCTTGCAAGAGCACAGAATCCATTCAAAATGTTGCGTAAGTTTTGTTCTTCAGCATATACACGTTACAAGGACTAAACAGGAAGGGAAACTTACAGCTTTAGACACACTTCTTGTCTCAATACCAACTGCAGCACCAGCTTCTCTGTAAGGATTATCAAGGCTACAGCCCCATGCAGCTGTCAGTCCCTGGGGCTGTAATTCAGCTATCCTGCTCTCACTCTATCCATCACATTTACACAAATCCCCAAGGTGGACTGCCTTCTAAATGTCTTTACCTTGTGCATTATCCTGGGGCTTAACAATCCAATATTGGTGCAGCCAAGGATAATTACTCTCCATTGATGATAAAACACCCTGAATCCTGTCAGGCATGGCAATTTGCATCTTACAGTGCTGAGGATCAATAGATACAACAAAGGAGTGAAACCTGATTAGATGCTGCTGCCTCTCAATGGAAAGGGAAGAGCTGATTGTTTTGCAGGGTTGAAGTCCTGGTTAAAAGGGAAACGGAGGTCTCCCATTACAACACAGTCCTCAGACCTGCTGTTTGCCTAGAAACTGCTGCAGGGAGTCTGAGGCTCTAGGAGAAAGTTGATGAACAAACAATCAGGTCTTAAAGACTCCTGGTAAAGAAGGAGGGGTATTTACTTATGCTAGCATGGCTCGAGCAGTTCCACTGTAACTCAAGAGAATACAGTGGATGAGAACTGTCTGGAGCTCCAAAAAGTTCTACTTTCCCCCCGGTTTTATAGATTTGCAGTATAAAGAGGACAAGTAACTAGTTCACAGTCACACACTGCTTCAATAATGCACCTGGAAATTAGCTACTGGCTTTCAGAATTGGATGTCTTTCTGGAGCATCCTCTAAGAGTGTGGGCCCAGCCAAGAGCTCCTGCCCTGTCGAGGCAACAGACATGTCATATATATTTAAAATAAGGGATTGCAAGATTTTCCAACCACAATTAATCAGGTAAGCAGATGTATGGAGGTGGAATAAAGAATTATCCCAACCCATTCAACAGTCTCCTAACATTAATCTAACAGCGAATCTGATGGAAGATAAGCAGTGCAGTGGGTGAACTCCAGTTCCCACATTTAATCTACAGAGACATCACAAGCTTCCGCCTCTTCAAGTCTTTATTTGGAGGCCAGTAACACATTGACAGAATCCCATGGTTTGGCTGACAGCACTGCTGGGCTGCAGGCAGGGAATGCACTCCCGTTTGGATGTGATTCTCCACTGCTGACACTCCCTGGGCTCAGCTGTGCCCATCTCCCACAGCCCACCCAGATTGGTGATACCAAAGCTCAGCCCTGGGCTTCACACCAAGAGCTCCCAGAAAGGACGCAGCCAACTGTGTTAAATCTGGATTTTTATTTGGTTTCTGGTGGCAGAGCTGCATTAAACAGGGACTACACGTCTCCATCCTCTTGCCTGACTGAAAGAAATGCAGACTTTCCTTCCAGAGAAATTAGTCAATGAGGGAAAAGCTAAATTTGGGGGATTCCCAACCATGTGAAGGACAACAATTTTAAAAAGGCCTCAAAACATGCAGAAAATAAAACAACATCAACAAAAGAGCCAGGCACATCTTTTCAGAATGTGTGCTCTGAGCCTGATGAAGGGCTCAGAGCAAGAGAGGAGGAAAGCAGAGAAAAAGAGAAAAATTGTTCAGAAACCAGCTGGGAATAGTCGGTTCTTATCAAAACACGTTGCTGACACAGACCTGTCATGGAGCCAACATCTGCTCCCAACTCAGAGAGTCAGTCTGAGGCATGCTGAGTGTCTACTGCCCAGGAACACCAGGAGTTGAGCTGGCACGTTGGACATAAATAAGAAGTGCTTCTGAAAGCACCAGTGAGAGAAATGGGAAGGAAACTTGCTCCTTTGATTAGAAACCTTTTTATTTTGACCTACAGGCAAATTGCAGGGTTTTTTTATGCAGAAAGTTGTCTCTTCCAACATGGGAAATAGAAAAAAAAAGCCTGATTCTGGACATTTGACACATATGGTAGAGTCTACTAAAGCCAGTGGGGGGGTTGCATATGGCAAACCTGGGAAATTGAGACTCATTAACATCACAACATAGGATTATCACTATATTATGGCCATGAGTATCTGTCTCTTTCATTCTGATGGCTGCATATAGATAGTTGATTCAGGTGCCCCATATTAATGCCCAAGAGTACATTTAATATTGGTGAGAAGTACCAAGCTCACATCTAAAATCCTTTGTCTCCTTCACTTGTGCAGTGGAGTAGAAACATGCTTTCCCACCCTGATCTCCTATTACCCTGAAATCTATCCCAACCCTTAAAGGCTTTCACTCTGCTTTCCTTCTTCAATCCCAGGCTTTTTGGGGGTACTGGAGCAGATTTGCAAGCAGTCTGAGACACCACCACTGTAGAACAGATGGCAACTATCCCTCCTAGGGCGAGACACTAAGCAACATCCTCACATGAGCATCCAGCTCCTGGCACTGCCTGTGCCTCTGCACTTTGAATCTCTCCTGCGTTGTGGGAACCCATCACTCATCATGAAGAAAGGGACGTTATTATGGTTTTCCATCTGTCACTACAAACTGAAATGTAACTTTATATTGGGCTCTCCACTCTGCACTCGGGCATGGAAGATTTAGAGCTTGCTGCTCCGTATTTGAAATGGGAAATTGGAGTGGAGCTGCTGAGTCATGAGAACAGGGGCCAGTCTTGCCAGCCGTTTCTCCCTGGGGAAAACCACTAATCCTCCCTGATGCACCTGGGTGCGATTGATTCCTCAGGATTCCCGCATACTCACAGAGTCTCTGACTGTCAGAGGGGCATCGATTTGTTCAGCAGTGGAGAACAGAATGGCTATAATGGAGGTGATTTTTAAGGTGATGATTGCTATGGGTGGGGGAAAATAAAACTGTATTAAATAAGCAGCCATTAGAGCTTAAAAGTGAGCAGCTCAGCTGTCTGCTTCTGCCCTCTGAAAGGAGGATGACAATGCTGTCACATGCTCCAAACACAGGTGGGCAGGGGTATCATGAATTCACAGGGTGTCATAAACCTGGTGGAAATGGGCTCAAAATAGACTTGTGGCGATAATGCATCCTCTTGCACCACAGTGCACTCAAGGACATTGTTCTCATCCAAATGACATTATATATGGTGGAAGAAAACACCAGAGCATGAATGTAGAGGCCTCAGAAACGGCCATGACCAAGTCTCAGATAAGAGCATACTAGACAATGATGCTGAACCCTTAAAAACAAATGTAAACCAGCAAAACTGTGAGTCAGAGTTTGCCAGGAAAGTTTCTGGTCATGGTTAACTGCTTCACACAATTGGAAAGGAGAGGAAAAGGGTCAGGATAAAGACCTATTTCCCTATCATCACATCACATCACTCTTCATATAAGCACCCCGCTGACCAACCTTCTCCCAGAACTTCTCAGCGATTAGCACCATGCTGTTCCTGACTGTGAATTCGAACAAGAGTAGCACAAAGCTATCAGCAGGGACTTCAGTGATCAGAAACTGCTCAGCCAATTTTCACTATCATTTTTCCTATGTCAAACAAATGCCTATTGTTGCCAGGCGTGCTCCTGTGGCATGTTGAGAACTGCAAATTGCAGAGACCTCTGTCTCTGATTTTAAACCCCTAAAATGTTAGCTCTCACCTTGCAGACTAACAGATGAGCGAAGGACGGGGAGCCAAGAGCTGCTGGTGGTAATTCTGGCTATTGATGTGCAGCATAAGTATCTCAGGTACCCTGCTCCAGCCTGAACCTTCTCTTCCTGCACAATAGGGATGGAAAATAACAGTATCTCCCCTGCCATGAGCCAGCATCTCAGGGGATATTATTTTTTTTAAGATGCAAAGTGCTAATTATTAGTGGTCAGACTACAGGTCTTGGCACTGAAATTAGAAGTAACAGAACTATGTGAGCTAATGTTACAGAGGCCTGCAACAGAGATTTCACTTGATAAAAAAGGTTTGAGACTCTACTCAGATGTTCCATAGAAAGGCGTCACTTGAAACTAAAGCTGTGCCGCTTCTGACAAGGTTCCTCTGCTTGCAGCCCTGTCTGACCCTGCAGGGAAGCTCTAATCCTGTTCTTATGAGATCACCATCAGCTGTGATGGGAATGTCACACAGGATGTGATGTGATGTCATGATTCAGCCATATGACTCTGGCGAAAGCGGCAAGAGAAGGACCGGCCAGACTATGAAATGTATAACCCTGATTTAATGTCATTAATGCAATTTGATAAGTAGCAGAGGTGTCATAGGCCTTCCCGGAAAACGAGGGAAAGAGAAATGAATTTGGGCAAATATAGGATGTATTTTAAGAGCTTTCTCCAGCCTGAAGATTTCTTTTCAACACCACATACAGTATTGCATTTTTTTTTCAGAACAGCCACTGTAGGGGCTAGGGCATCGTATAAGAAGAAGAATGGTCAAACACAATTTTAATGTGTCTAGTAAGGCAGAATGCAATACTTATATATATCAGAACAAGCAATGTGCCAAAGTGCCTGATGATAAGGAAGAAATGTGTCCTCGATCAAGAAAAACCAGTTTAATGTGCACACTGGGAGCAGAGTATTACACAGATACCGCTTTCTCCTGGCCATGTGAATTTAAGGAACCCCTGCTGGTAACTGAGATTCCTTGCAGACAATCAGACCAGAAGCAAAATGTTATAAATTCTTAAGGTACTGTACGACGTGAGATACATCCTTACATTTTATACAAAACCAAGAAGGGAGAGATAGCATGTAAGCATCTGAACTCCCATACAACAACTGCCATTTCAAGCATCATTTATTATGCTGCCTTTCACAGACTTTTACAATCCTCAATATGGTTAGCAATTTCAGCTGACTCGTAAAGCGGTTTTAAAATTCATCACTGAAAAGAATGTTTATCTCTGTGTTTTCTCCAGTTCAGGAGTAAAATTAGACTCTTAAAACCTGGGGATGGTGTGTCTTTAATTTTGTTTAGAACAGAAAATAACTGCAATATGAAAGGTTTAATGAGGTTAGAAATCTAAAAGGAAATGGAGTGGGAATAGATTATCAAGAGAAATAAAGCCAACCGCTGGAGAGTACACTAATATTAAATATTAGGTTTCTAAACCAAATATATATAATCCATTTAGGGACTTAATGGTGGTTCTCAGAAGCACATTTATCTACAGCTTATGGTTCAACAACCAATATTATAACTCCATTTGTCATTGTTAGGTGAGGGGGATGGATGTCAGGGAGGCGAGGGTCAGCAGACGAGGAGGAGCTTGGAGGAGACGTTGCTACCGTACGTTACAAATGGCCCTTGGAGGAGAGGAGCTCACCTGCAGATTTCTGGCTCCACACTGAAGATCTGTCCTGAAACATGTCCTTACAAAAATACTCTTTTCTTCAAGAAGAACAAAGGCAACTCATTCAAGCAGGGATTTGTCTTAAATTAGGCTTTATACCCATTTTTCATTTAGAAAGATACTTACATGTGTGCCTAACTAAATGTGGGATTACGCACTTGATTAAAATTAGCGACATGCTTAAACTACTTGATGAATTGGGTCATTAGATACCTAAGTCAATACGAGATAAGGAGCTTTGAAAATCAAGACAAATTGAAAACTCAAAAATGGATTTTGGTCCTTAGCTTTTCACACCTACACTAACGAATTTACAGTATAGGCAAAGGTTTAACTAAACCTCCTGATATTAACACTCAAAATGAAATCCCTGCTTAGATACCACCTGCTCCCTGTCTGGCTTTGCTGGGACACCAGGGCAGTGAGGTGACCAGCTGAGGGACAGTTCTGTCCTTTGCTTCAAGTAGCTGCAGAAAAAAACTCCAGCCATTAAGAATAAGAGACAAGGAGATAGAATACTTAGGGGAAAATTATGGAAAGATGCATGGGTTTTGATACTTCTATTTTAGAAAAAGCTGAAAGAGCCCTGTGTGGAGACAGCAGCTACCTGGCAATATGAAGGAAGAGCCACTGGACAACCAATTCCTGAATACTTTAACCCCTCCGTACCACCACAAGCACAGGCTGAGGTTCATAAGCAGAAGTAGTTTTTTAAGTAAAATAAATGGTTGGACAGAACACACAAATCCAAGTGTACAGAACCTTCCTGAAGAAGCCTCTGCAGTGGCCTGTTTATGAGGGCCATGTGCCAGAACTTGTCCTTTGGCAGCAGTTCCATCTGCTGGCCAAACACCTGGCACCCTCTGCCTCCCTCCACATCCTGCATCCCATTAATGAAGAAGGAGGCTGATGCTCCATTTCACACTTGGGATCACTGTGTTATTCTGCTTATTCCTCGTGTTTTCCCTGTCTTTTTCTTTCTGAAAGATGCCTTCTGTCAGGGACCCACCACTTCCAAGTGAGCACTCTGCTTGCCAGCTCCACGCTTCTGGACGCAGCCAGCAGCTCGCAGAGGACTCCCAGACATGCTTCCTTTCTGTTTTCACAGGAGAGGAGGGAAGCTGAGCTGGGAGGATGACACACAGTAGGAAACAGAAGTGTGCTTCTTTCTCTTGAAAGGCTCTAAATCTGCCTCCTCTCCAGTCTCAAAGTATTTCTTGGGCCAAATCTTGGCTGGCTGAAATATTGAAATGTCACCAAGAACTGGAGCAAGCCAAAGAAACATGCTTGTTTGAAGTGGTCAAAATGAAGTAAAACATACTCCACTACAAATAACGCCTGGCTACTTCCAGCATGAATGTTTTTTACTATCAATGAAATTCTGAGGAAACTCAAGGACTTCAGGCAGCACCATATGTTGGCTATCACTCTGCTCAGGCTGGGTATTAGTGGGCTTTTACTACTAACACCATCAATAACAGCAACTGAATTAGCTGTAAGAGTCACAAATCCATCCTCTCAGTGGTATGACCAAATTCTTTCACATAATTTGCCTGAGTGACAGAAAAATATGTTGCTAGAGTCAAACAAGTCTGGAAACTTAAAATGTTCTTAATTCTGCAAAAAAATAATGCAGAGCTCCTTCTTGACTTCAGAGATCTTTGAATCAAGACCTCACTTCAGAAAGAAAACTAATTTTGATGTTTAATTTGAACTGAAATCAGTTTCGCTGAATGAAACCTGTAAACTTTTTTTACAGCAAACACAAGGAAGCAGTTTTTCCATATGACATGTCATTAAATTGTGGAATTCACTACCACAGGATGTTGCAGAGGCCAAAAATATAAATGAGTTCAAGAAAAGATTAGACAAATTCACGGGGGATAAGTCCACCAGTGGCAATTAAACACAATGGTCTGGATACGACCTCTGGCTCAGGAAGTTCCTAAAGTGCCGATTGCCAGACGCAGGGAGGATAAGACCAGGGAAAGGTTCACCCTGTACAATCCTGGTCCTTATATTCCTTCCTGAGCATCTCCTGTTGACCACTGATGGAGCAGGGATTCCTGTGCTAGACAAACTGTCCCCATATGTTAATACCTCTGAGCTCCACAACATTTGGATCTGAACAAAGCTCTAAAATCTGTTGCAAAGCAGGGAATTTGGTAACATGGAGAATGCTGCTTTCCTCCCTCCCCATCTTGAAAAGTTTTCCACGGTTCTCAATCAAAAGCAAGCTTTACAAATCATTTCAGTGAAAAAAGTGTCTTGCACTTCTTGCCACCCCATGTAAAAAGGAGATTCAAAGAAGATACTAAACATAACAGAATAAATTGTTTATTCCTATGGGTATTATGCAGCTGAACTATTACTGTAATCAAATTCTGGTGAAACAGCTGAAAATGTTCAGCAGTTTCTTGAATCTTATTCCTTTAAGTAACTTAAACAATGCTGTGTGCAAATGTCTTGCAAAAGTAGAATTATTATGGCATTTTATGCAGGAGGAGTTTGCTTCAACAGAGTGCAGATGAACAGGGACATCACTCTGAGGTCCAGAGCTCCTTCTCAGACTTATATTTACAGTGCAATTCTTAAGTCTTGTGATTGTTGGTGCTTTTCCTGAAGCCCATCTCTAAGTGTAATTCTGTGGGAATCTTGGTGTTCAATGAAACAGAAAATGATAAATTTCTAGCACTGTGAAGCTTAAAAATGTGATATAAATGCATTCTCTCATCGCCCAAAGGCTGGGGTAAGGCAGAGAAAAAGACCTCATTTAAAAACTAAGACCTCCCCCTTAAAAGCAAAACATTTTATGAGAAATGTGACATTTGATGAAGTGACTCAAATCTATTTATCAGACAGAACTAAGTCCCAAAATGCCAGCACCCAGATGTAGTTTAAATTTCACAATTCTGTGAGCCCCAAAATAGAACAAGTTCTTAATCGCATTCTTTAGTCTCATATCTCGATTACAGAGCATGGAACAGATTTGGAATTAAACTGTATGAGGTTCCTGCAAGACATAACAAAAACTTCATGATCCAAAATCCTTGGCTAACAGTTAGACAGAGATATCTAAATAATGAAATAGCCAAATTCACAAATTTCCACTGGTATAAAAAACAATTATGCTAATGTGTGGCAAAACTTATATTGGTTGTTTCAAATTCAATTTGATTTAAGCCTAGTCAAATTTAAATTAAGATCAAGATAAATCTATGTGCTGTACAAAGACCATCCAAAACATTTTTTTTTACATGTACTATATACCTACTGGGATTTTATCCACTGTATCACAGTATCACAGTATAGATAAGGCTGGAAAGGACCTTGAAGATCATCTAGTTCAACCTATAGCCCAACTAACCTAGCATCGACTGTACTTCTAACAAAAGAAGAATCTTCAGGATCAGAAAGCCTTGAGTAAAATTATTTTCTTCTTTCAAGCTTTCCATCTGATGAGCCTTCATGGACATGTAAGTTTGTGGACTTGGTAAGTCCTTAAGAGTCAGCTGGACAATGCATGACTAGATGTCGAGCAGAAAATCATCAAGATTTACAGACCAAACCAACCCTCTAAGTTCCCTAGTCAGCCTTTAGCTTTCTTCATAAATCACATGAAAGTACTTATGTCTCTTGTTTTCCTTCTAAAGCCACCACCTATAGACAACATAACCATTTGTTTCTTTCAGTTTCTGTTAGTCATAAATTTTGCAAAACTAAAGATAAGGCATGAACAGGGTCTGAGTATGGAAGCCAATTTGAAGACAGACATCAAGATGAATGCTAACACAGCAAGTTCCACACTATCAGCATATTCTTTAAGTAGGTCTAAATTATTTTTCAGTGCTGTTTTATTCAATTTGTTGAATCAGGCCTAGTTCTTTTCAGGTCAGATACCAGCAGCCATTTGGTAATTGAACACCACCTTATTTTCAATCACAGCCCAAGCTATTCTAGCTGTTCTAATTTCTGTTGTTTTTCCTTAATTTGCTTTGAGTCTTCTAGTCCCACAAAAAGTCTGTAAGGCATTAACATTTCTTCTCATCCCTGTCAGTTGGGAACATACTGGAAGCCGTGAGAAGTTACCCACCCCGAGCTTAAAAGCATCAGAAATCAGTGTGGTGACCCCAGCAAAAGCCAAGCAGTAGCAGTTGTCCCCACTTCCAAACCTCTCCCTCTGGTTTTCTCTTTTTTCTTATCCCCTTGTGGGATGCTTTTCTTCCATTTATTTAGAAGCAATGCGAAGGCAGGAAGAGAGTTCTTTGGTGAGTTTTTAGGAAAAGTTTTCTTTCCAACCCATGGCAGCTTCCCTTAGAGAAACAAAGAGAATGAGCAGATCCTGCCTGCTGTGGTGACGTAAAGCCTAGGAGATATTTCAGGGTCACCAGCTATCTTACACAGACAACATCTGGCAAAACCATCCAGCAGCAATATGGATACCAGCCCCAGGAAATATTAGTACACATAGCCAGAAAAAAAATTACAGTATTCTGGGCTTTATCTTTAAAAAAATCCTTTTTTGTCGAGAAGAAAAAAGTGACATATCCACAAACAGCAGTGGAGACTTGCCGGCGCAGGCAGTGATAGATGAGGACTTTTGCTCACTCTCAGATGGATGGAAGAGAATAGTTTTTTGTGCTAAGAGATCATTACAGCTTCAGCCCTCCTACCGCACAGTTTCCTCTGAAATCAGGGGCAAGATTAAATCTGTTGTAGCTGAGCTCTCCGTAATGGCTCTGACAGACGTTGTTTTTCCTCGGCCTCACATCTGGGAGTTAACCAGCAGAGCGCTTGAAACCAACCAGGTCAGCTCTTTAGTTGAGTTTCGTGTCTAATCAGCCAGGAAGGCTGAGGCCTCAGGTCACACATGGAAATCACTAGAGCTATTTAAGTCGCCAGAGGTTATTAATAAATCTCCCACTATTTCCTTAAGTAAATAATTGGAGGCCCATCTTTCAAACAAGTTATGTCTGGCCATGTTATGGTACCAATTTTATCCTTCCTTTTTTCCCCTCACCAAGCAGGAAGAACAAATCTCTGGTGACAACAATGGCAAAACTGTGAATTATAAACATCCATGTGTCTCTCATTTGAATGCCTCCTCAAGTTTCCTTGACAGCTGGGGGAGAGAGAGGCTCTTAGTCTCTCCACCAGAGCCCGAGCCACTGAAACCGCTCTCACACCAACAGAGACTCTGGGGGAAAGCCACGCAGCTCTGGCTGCTGGGTGAAACAGGAGCCCTGCTCCCTCCAGTAGGTGCTGTTTGGTAGCCGAGTTCAGGTCCTTCTGGGCTGCTACGAGGGAAATGAGGGGAAAGCCTGACCATGAAACACAGCCAGAGGCAGGGCTCTAGGGGTTCTGGAAAGGAAGAAAGGCGCTGAGGGAGATGGAGCTTGAGATGTTGCATCCTCCCTTTGAGTCACGCACAGGCTTTACTGAGCGCAGGGGACCACACCCAGACCTGACACACACAGGTCCTGCAAGTCCCACAACCACTTGTCCCATGGCTAAATTGATCCACACCACAAATGACAAACCTTGGCTTACCAGAGCCCCAGTCCTTCCCACATCATGTTACTTTTCCAACTTTAGCAGTAACAGAACTCTTGCACCAAGGCAGATACACACATGCTCACATGTACAGAAATTAATACCAGCCCTGGCCACTGCCCATTGTCAAATCACACCAGGAGTCCTTCACTGGTGTGCTCTGCAGGGAGAGCTGGGGTGAGCTCCAAGGGATCAGAGCTGCCTCCAGCTGCAGGGCTGTACCTTGCAGCAGGACCTTGTGTACCTCTCCTGCCCACCCTGGCTCCAACAGACAAATTCAAGGCTAGATGGCTCCTGCCTGCCCCTCCTGCCAGTGCATGCCAAGCTACCGCATCAAGCTCCTTGCAGGTTTCAGAGACATTTATGGCAGCTGTGATAACCCCAACACATCTTCTAGCTGCCAGATCCCTTCCACCACTGCCCTGAATTACAAGTTGTCTTTGCTTGAACTTCTTTCAAGATGATGCAGAGTCTCAGACATTAGGAGTTCAGAATGGCTGCTTTAAACGAAGTCAAAGTCCACTTGCAAACATCTATCTTGTGCATATACGTGTACACAAATATATCTGTTCTTTACAACAAGTATCTAAAATTTTACTCTAAACAAAGAACACCAGCTGCATTCTTCAAATCACATCAGCAACCAGCAGGTTAATAACCATCACAACCTTCACTCATATGGTAATAATTTTAATTTGCAATAAAGACCTTTTTTTTGCATTCTTTAGAAAATGGAGGATCTGCTCCTCTCATGACAACACGCTGTCTTTTATTTGTGATCTAAAAAATTTTCATACTTAAATCACGTTGCTTTTTCGTTCTTTTCCTCACTCCTGCAAAGATTAATGCCTTCAATCTAAACCCCAGTCTTTCTGAAGGAGGATTCTCCTCACGCAATCATTGCTTTGCGGCATTTCTAACAGGGGCTATCGACTTAATTAACTCTAACTTTAGGTCTGAATCTCCCAATGGAAAGCAAATGTGAGCTGTAGCTACACACCGCTTCAGCCAAGCAGCGTCTTTCAAGCAACCGATACTGAAATATAATCCTCCTGTGCCCACAAAAAGGTGGAGGAGAAAGCAGCCCTACCTTTGGGGTGTGCTCACGCTGCAGGAGGAGCATGCCAGGGCTGCACCCCAGGAGTCCCAAGGCAGGCTGATAAATACCTCGAGCCACCAGCAGCAAAGCTTTGTTCCAAAAGCGACATATTGAGCCTGTGTGTGTATGAACATGTGGGTGGGGGAAGATGGGGGAGAGGTGAAGGCAGTGCAGTGCTCTGGCACCCGGGCTGTCGCCCAGGCATCACTGATGTGGGCACTGGAGGGAGTTGCTTGCCAATCCTTCTGGCAGAAGAAAAATTGCTACAGATGGCAACTGCCAGCAGGGAACGAACAGCAAAAACAGAGGAATTCATGACTGAAATTATGGAGAGAAAGAGAAAAAAGCATTTCCAATGTACCCGTTTCATCTTCCTAGTTAAAGGAAAACCTGTTATCAAGAGCCCAAATGAGCAGCTCCACTAAAACTGAGGGTGGAAATCACTGCAGGGCCATCAGAGCCATGGAGTGCCTTCAATTAAAAATCTACCATGTGCTTCCACAGGCAGCACATACACGTAATTTGCATATTTGCTTGTAAAGAGGTGCGTGCACTTAGATGAGCGACATTATTTATGCACATACATATTTTTGTGTCTGTGGCTCAGGAACTAGGCTGAAGACAACCAAAATCTGTGGGACTTGCACATCTTTTCTGTGTGACAGAAGGTGTCAGATGAAGATATTTCCTGTCCTATCCACTTAAGAGAGCAAAGCTAAGGAGTGGGAAAGCTAAAAAAAAAAGAAGGAAAAAAAAATTCAGCAAGCAGAAACACTTAAAATGAGTTACTATGTCTGGTCACTCAATCCTTTAAGCCCTGCCAACACTTTTCTGTGATTAGTTAGTAAATCTGACAAGGCCTGCGTTTGTTCACAGCTTATTGACAGAACTGTATTGCTAAAGCAATATCCAAGCCTGGGGAAAGAAAGCCCACAATCTCATTTTACTTTCTCAAGTCTTTATTGCACAAAGGTGTTTTTCCTGGATGAATTCATTTTCCTGAAACTAAAATTTGAATTTTTCAAGAGGGCAGCTCTTATATCATTGCTTAATAATTATTTATCGACTGGGTAGCCATTAAACATGGGAGAGGAAAAACATGTCACACAAATTTATTTCTGCAGATTTCTGACCTGATGATGCAGGGACATTTGTTTGGAGATCATGAGAGACAGAACAATGGTAGCTGTGGGGGTGATAATTTTTCCATCCCCCGGAGATATCCCATGCTTTGCTGTTCTCCATGCTCCCACTCATCCCAAGCTTCTTCCTAAATCCCACCTCCATCTTCCCTGGAGGTTTGTGTCATGGCCATCCGTCCTGGATGAGACCACTGATGGTCCCTTGAGGACCCATTAGTGCTGCTCATAAATTAGCCAGATGGGGTTTGGTCTGACCAAGCTGCAGCACGTTGAGTCTAGAGGGGAACCGAGGGCTCCCACCCCATGCAGAGCGAACTACATTTCCAAATATTCGGAGCACTGGGATATGAAAAAGCAAGAATAGACAGGATTAAACCAGAGATGATTTCGTGTTAAAACCACATATACTACTGAAGCCTAATTGCAGCATTTCACATTCAGTTGAATTTTACAAGCTTGTTGAATCCAGAGTGTCAATGAAGAAGTGTCAGTGTGTGATTGTTCAAGGACTGCAAACCAAAATGAGGGGAAATGGATTCAGTAACAACTGCTGGATACAGACACTGTTAGAGGGCAAACAGTGGTGCAACAGCTTTGCTCCAAGAGGCTAGAGAAGACATCAAACACTTATTTTTGTGTGCTCCCATTGGAAACTGCTCAGTTTAAAGAGATCTAACAGCGACTGCTTAAGCTGGCAGTTGAAAGAAATTGTTGAAAAACCCTATTTGTTGGGGTTCCATTTACTGTTTCTCTCTTCTGTGGGTAGTAGAAATTGGCAGATCTAAGCCAGCGAAGAAGTGTAACATCATCACCAAAACACAGAGTGATAGGGAAAATCCCTTTATCATTTAAGTTAAACCATCACCAGATATCAATGAATCATATCACAAAAGCCTTTTTAGGCTTCCCTGGCGCTACAAATCCAGAGTGTCTTCTGGGCTCTCCCGCAATCGCTATTGATTATGACTTTAAAACCAAAAAGTCCTTGCTAACAATAAAAAATCACATGTTCTAAATACACAAAAAAAGCATTTTTCAAAAATGTGCTGAAAAAAGGTGCATACATATCTTCAAAGGCTATTTTCACTATTGTAAGCATGCACATAGTAAGTCTTCTAAAATTTATGAAGGAAAGAATAAGTAGGAGAAATTATAACCCGTTGAAAAATGGGCTGCGCTAGGAAGAGGCTAATAAAGTATATATACTTCAAGGAGTGACATGTTTATTACTAATAATCTATACCAACACTGTCCCTTTATTCACCAGTGTTGTACTAATAAGGAAAGTAGTTAAGAACCTACAGATGTTACATGTGTTTTGAAAGGATTAGTTCATGTACCAATGACTTCCTGAAAATATGGAGGTGTTACTACAGCTGTATTGCCTTGGGCTTCTGCAACTCCAATTCGACTGTGGAACTGGAGAAATGAACCACCTCTTAATGTGTGCTCACAGTGAGTGCTGAGACGTGGCAGAGCCCAGCACAGCTCTCCCTCCCCAGGCATTGGTTCCCTGGGAGCAGATTCACTTCTGGCCGACTGCTGAGACCTGTTGACACCGTCTGAGGAGAGGACCCCCTCAGACAGTGTCTGTCAGAAGAGTGGTCATGGCAGGCTGGAGACATGACTTGGCCACGTTGGATGTTGGAAATGATTGCTGTGGCAATATTTTGTTCTGCATTGAATGCCATTTCATAACATAATCACCTCATCCCCACCACAAACAGGGATGATGCTCCATTCATGAGAGATCGCAGCAGTATTGAGGGCTCAACAACTTTTGCACTGGGTATTTCAGAGGACAGTTCTTGAAAAATCAATCTCTGTACCTTGTTTATGTCATCTGTCTCATGGCAGTGTCACAAAGATCACATCAGAGATACAAGGTTTACCACATTAATACCTAAGAAACACTTTGCAACTGCATGTTGGGAGAAGCTCCGCGCTTCACAAATCTTCAACTACTGAATGCTGTCATGCTTTCACTGCTCGAAAAAGAAGCAAAGCCATCCACACAGGTGATGATCTTCTCTACAGTCGTAAATCCAGCTCTCTAACCTTGGGCTGTAAGTACAGTCTGGTGGAATGACAACTAAAGTGGGGTGTCTATTTGCAGTGCACAGATGAGGCGAGTAAGACATGATGAAATGAAGAAGGGGACAGCTTAGGCTTTGTTATGTTCAGGCCACTCAGAGCTGTTCTGGATGCACAGGAGAATGTAACATGAGCACAAGTACAGCTTCTGTTATATGTTATCTCACAGGGCCACAGCAGGTATGAATGACCTTTAGTTTAAGTGAGAACCAGGCTTTGCACGTAAAAGAGGTGTGTGTTTGACCATGAGAGCTATTGGGGTCTGTAACAAACTCCTAAGTGGAGCTGAAGAGGCTGTCATTCAGTACACGTAAGGCTGACCTGGACAAGAACTGGAAAATACATTTAAATAGAAAATACTCTCCTGTAAGCAAGATGGATGAAGTGATCTAACATGTGTTCTCCAACTCTAATTTCTACGAACACCTGCACCTTAGATCTTGTGTATGCTGAAGGTCTACCAAGAAAGCTTTTGCTGAAGATGGGACTCAGCTTCTGTTGACTGCAGAACACTAGTGTCCTAAAAAACCTAAAAAGCTGAATCCTTGACAGGATTTCTTGTTGATAAAATTGTATCTAAGGTGGCATCTGCTCTTTCACTTCTTTTTTGCTGTAAATCCCTGTCTTTCACTACATTCTTTGTTGACGCACCTATGGCATCCTAAAACTTAAGTAGTTTAATCTCTAAGTAGGGTGTATCTACACCAGACATAGGCAATGCACACCTGCAGATCTAAAGAAATGTGCCAGGTCACTGTCACTATATGCTCAACTACAAGCTCTGCCTATAACAATAAATACTCACTAATATGTAACATGGTTACTCAAAATGTGAGGAGAAGGAGGGCTTCAGAGGGAAATCCCTTTTATTTTCACAATCCCTCTGAAGTAATGACATATCTATGCAGAATGCATTTTCCTACCACGTGTGCTGATCTACAACTAAGGAAGAGATGGATGGTGAAGAGAGCCATTTTCATCATCCCTGGAGAGATTTGTAAAACAAGAGAGAGGGTTTTTTATTCCTCTCTCACTGAAAGAGGCATTGGCTCCTTTCCACTTCCAATTTCACCATGGCTGCACACGACTAAACATCCATTTTGACACTAATGCGGAGTGGTGCTCTCTACTTGGTTGGGTCAGCCAGCTCTCCTGCCTGACTGGCCAAGTGATTGTAAAATCAGTAATGGTATATTTTACACACGTTTCTTAAAAAACATAATTACTAGAGAAATTATTCTTCTTTTACTCTAGGATATTTTCTTTTACTTTTTTTGCCCCCCAGTGACACATGTGCTCACTCTCTCATAACAGTCAAAATGAGGTCAGAAACTTGAACATATGTGGCTGTGTGTGCTTTCTCCTCCAACCAGAAATGACAAAGCAGAGTTTGGCAAGGCAATAAAGGAATGGCCACAAATCAGCCAGGATTATCTGACTTCCTTTAAGAAAGCCATAAATTGTTTACAGCAGCATTGGTCTTTAATGGCAGAATGGGGGGTGATGGAGGGGAAAGCTTTAATCTAACGATTTCAACACATTGCCAAAGTCCTTTCCTGTAGTTTACAATAAAAGAACCTCTAAAGCATCTAACTTATGTTGGCCGGACTTTTTATTTTCAGGGAAAAGATCCTTCCCATGCTCCCTTCTCCTGCAATACAGAAATAGATCGGAGTGTAATGAGGCTAAGTTTTAAAGCATTAAGCACTTGACAAAAACGCTTGCAAAGACTTTAGCACCAGAAAACCTCTAGAGAAACTGGACAGAGCCTGGGATAATACACAACAGACTCGTCCAAGCTTAATGCACTGGGAATTGGAAGTGCATTAGGATTTTGGCTGCAGCTGGGCTTTTTACGGCCACTGGATTCTCGGCACCACTGCTGCTAATAACGCATAGGTGAGGGGGCCTGGAGACAGACAGCTTGCTGCGATTGCTGCTCACCATACACCACTAACCACTTCCAAATACGAAAAGGGAGCAGTTAAAAAAATATTTGGAAACAGAGCCAATCTGCACAGTTCCTGTATATGAATCTCCAACACTTCCTTCTTTCCCCTTCAGTGAAATTCTACATTCAAAGTTGTTTGGTTTTATGGAATTTCACTTGCTTATCCTAGAGGGTAATTGTGAAATTCAGAACCATCACTGGAATTTGGACAATGAATATTTGTAAAGTTTGAGGGCATCCAGTGCAAGATTTTTAGAGATAGGGGTCTATGTCTCCTGTGTTTCTTTGTGTATTTTGCCCTTCAGGGCCATTTCCCAGATGGCACAGTAGTGCAACATGCATCTAGCACAAACAATGTAAGCACCTCCTCTGCCTGGTATGGAAATCCCCAAAATCCTCTCCTGCTGGGATCATCCCTGCTTGTTGCACTGTACTTCTTTGGTCACATACCACTTCTGGAAAATGCGTTTCTACTGCAAAAATGATGTAAATAAATACAGCGCAGCTCACATGGTTTGAAGGGTTTGTCAACAGAAAATATTCATTCCAGACTACTGGCTTTTGAGAACTGGAATGTTTCCAAATCTATTTATCTCATCACTTTATAGAAGCTCTTTCCTCCCTCCTCTTGATATTTCAGAAATTTATTTGCCTCCCATTATAAAAATAAATACAAGTGCTCTCCCTCCCCAATGCCCAAACAGTAATTAGTTATAATGATTGTTATTTATGTTGTGGCAGTGCCTTGGAGTCCCAGACACAGGCTGGGACCTGATATGGTTACAGATTTATAATCCCTCCTCTACATACTACTTAAGAGCATATTGCTCAAAAGCCAGTAAAAGCAAATTCTTCAAGTATCACAATGGAGACTGCCAGTAAAATTTCCCTAAAGCTTTGGATAAAAATCCCATGACGTTGAGTGGTTCCCCATACTGCAAACTTTAGCTCTATCAAGAGTGGGTCATCCTAGTTGAATTTTTTTGTTTGGCCAAAAATGAATTCGCAAGGCTGAATAACAAAAAGACAAATGTACAGTGTTTCCAGGGCAAGAGGGAAACCATTCCCTTATTGAAAAGCTTTTCTCCAGTAATTAGGGTTGAAAAATTACTTGTATTTTCCCATGCACTGATGGGAAAGTTATAGGAAGGAAGGAAACACAGGAAGATCCGAACAGCTCAGAAGCATAGGATGAAGTACTTTTATGGATAATTGCCATGCAACTCTCTATTTTGTTTCTGGTGCTTAGATATTATTAAGTAAAACTAATTAGAAAGGCAATAGATAAATGTACTCAGAATTCTTCACATCCTCTAAGTGGTTCCAATACCACCCATCTGGGACTCTGTGTTTGCTGCGTAGGCAAATGATTTTCTCATAAAAAGCTGGACGACTCTTACCATGGCTCATTTTCTCCTTTAACCTGCTCTATTACTGCTCCTCCTCTCCTCCTCCTCCAAAGTGAAATATAATATCCATCAGTGTAGTAATGATTCCTGAACTACAGATGCAAGAAAAAAGCAAACCCCCCTCCCCAAGCCCTCAGCACAGAAGGCTTGATGAGCACAGCTAGTTAGCCCTGTCTCTAATTAACGCATTTTGCTTTTCCTGCCAGGTGTGGCCCCATTTCTCACTCACTGGTTTCCCTCCCCAACAATTTATTCTTCAAAAGCAGAAACAAGGAATGGAAACAGAACCGGTAAAATACAAACAATGGAACAAATCAGAGTTGGGGGGTTCTTTTTCCCCCTCCTTGATGCTCAAGAACTTTAAAGAGGTTTGGGTGGATGGGGGGGAGAAAACCCAACAACAAAACCCCCCAACTAAAACAAAAACCTTTCCTCTAAGTAATTGAGTCTGCACTCTTGTATCAGACATTCAATGCTAATTTGGAGTCCTGTCTTATCGCATTACAGACAAACACAGGGCCCCTTACATCAAGTGCAACAAAATAGCTACACTCGGCATTATTAATGAGGTAGATGGATTAATTTCCTATTTATGAGAAGCTAACCAACTGGCTAGCTTGCTGACAGCACTATTAATGATCCTTAATGCCCCACAGGCGGTAATGGGTCCCGCTGGGAGATCTAGGAGCGCTGCAATTTGTATTGAGGATTTAGACATAACAAAAAAAAAAAAAAAAAAGCCCTCCTGGGAGCAGGCAGTTGATCAGCGGGCGCCCCGGCGGAACACAGCAGACAAATAATAAATGACAGCCTTGCGATTAAATCAAACCTTCTACTTTAAGTGTTAAAGTGTCTGACTGTCACTAACAATCTAGTGGTTGTTAAAGCCTCCCGGGGCCTCCAGGAACAGACGCAGTGAGCTGGAAGGTAAAAGGGGGGGTGAGCGGCCATGGCAGCAGCGGGAGCCTTGCTGGCTTGAGAAGGGAAGCTGCCCTAAGGCAGGAATTTAGACAACCACCAAGCTCTGCTTCTTGAGGTACTGCAGAGCCAGGCCACAGGACCCCAAAAAGTTTACATGAGTCTTAAAAGAAAGATTTTACCTGGGAGTGGGACAGCCTGAAGCTTCCCTGATCCCAGTTCTCAAGCGCTGCAATCCTGCTTACAGTGAACTTCACAGCCCTGTGTGAGCAGGAGTCCCATACATACCCATGTTTTGGGTAAATGAACATCTTGCCTGCTGCTATCTAGGAATTTTAGTTTCCATTCATACGTCTGTGCTTGTGGGATTGAAACCAGAGAGCGATGTTTCTAGATTCAAAATGGACAGGTTGAGGTGTAAACAGAAGTCCTGGAGGCAACATGGATTTCATTCACTTAGCCTTCTTGATAAATACTGCCATACACTCTCTGTCTTCCTTATATTTAGTTTCCTTGCTGCCCTAGACTAATCACATCCTGGGTGACAGCTTGGAGAAATCCCAATGCTTTCTCTTCTGGAAATCAGTGTTCAGAGATAGAGATGAAACAGGCAAGTAGGTGAGATGAAAATAAGCACTCAAACGGTCCTTTGCCCATCACCCCCTATCAAAACACGAAAGCAAGAGCCGAGGCTTAATGAGTTAAGGAGGTACAAAGCCAACATTTTTGGAGAATAAGTCTCCTTTGTCACCTTGTCTCTGCGCCAGTACCAAGTGCATGTTTCAGTTCTCTTAGATCTTCTCCCACTCCATTTTAAAAGCCCGGTGCTACATATAATTAAGGCGCATGATGTGAAGATTTCAAACAATCTATATTTAAAGAAACATTTAGAAAATTAATGGGAGTTGGATGTTGTGTACCTGCCACCAGCAGCAATAAAAATTCATTCTCATAATCCAATTTAGGTAGTGCCAAATTCACCCAAGTGATGCCCAGACTAGAGGATGGTGAATCTTTGTATCTTGCAAACAAACTAATACTGTCAAACATGCTGGTAAGATTTCCATATATGAGGACTGTATGTATCCTTTGCAGATGTTCTTAAAAAAAAAAAAAAGAAAAAGCTAAAACCCAGTGAAACAGTCCAGTAGAAAGATCAAAGTGAAAAAGAGAAAGGCAAAAGTGGAAAAGTTCCAATGCGTCTGCAAATGTCAGATGCCTGCACTTGAACGAAAGCTCTGGGCTTGTCACAGGCACTTCCATTTGGAAAGGACGTTACTTGCCACTTACTGCACAGCACCTGCTCTGTCTGTACCTCAGGCTTACTGTACTGATGAGAAAGGTAAGAAGGGCCCGTGCGTATCTGAAGCTACAGAGGGAGTCAACAAGAAGGAAGGTTGATGGGAACTCAGAGCTTTTCCTCCTTCCTGGTTCAGACCCCGAACAAATCTGAGAACAATTCACTGAAGAGAACACAATGGAAAACACAACAGCCAATTGGATTTTCTCCCTTTTTGGTGAGCTTCAGTAAAGAATATGTAATGGAAAAAAATACAGTGCATGATGGGGAGCTCTGGTGAGCACTGGCTGCCAAGAAGGTAGCATCAACAGAACCACACTTATTTATCTGTCTTTCAGTTCATACAAGCTGCTGTGTTATAGCCTCTGGGTGGGGAAGCATCGATTTTAAACATCACAAGTTAAAGAAAACCTGATCTGACAAAATGTCAGTATGGAACAGAGCCCTCCTGATGCAGGGAAGGCAATGCACTGCCTTTGCCCTCAGGCAGGAGCCTGAGTCCAAAGGCTGAGAGATGTGCCTAGAAGCACCTGAGGGTGATGGGAGGCTTCTGGGTGCTGAAGCTCTCCATCAGATCATTATCAGGGTTTAACTCTGGGGGCAGCAAGCAGGGGCAGCAACTTCTATGCTTACCTGGCTCCATGACAGATACCACTTGAATTAACACCATAATTCAAAGAGAACATGTAGGACTGGGCAGCATCAGAGCAGCAAGGATGTCCCTGGGATGCAGTATGCCTAACAGCTTCTGAGTGGCTGTAGTGAGGACCCAAATTTTGGATAAGGGTCAACAGCTGCACAACAACTTTGAGTCCCAGTTTCTACTGGTAAGACTACCAAATTTTCCTTTGTCTGGTGGTCATCACCTTTGGTCACATGGATCACAAAAGGTGGGGCTGCACATACATCAGATGACAACAAACTAGCTATGTACAGAGAAAATGCTCTTCATAAGGCACCTTTCTCCCATTTGTCACACAAAGAATTAAGACATAATGCTAATTTCTTCAGCCTGTACCCTCCTGTCTCCCTTGTGCTGGCACAAAATTGGATCCTGAGCCTTGTTTGCTTGATCACGCTTCCCCTCCTCCAAACTGTCCTCACCCCTGGCACCTCCCACCACTTTGTCCCCACCCTCCTCTCTCAGATGAGGAAGGCAAAAAATGATAGTGACAGCCCCCATGGGAAAGCCAAGAGGCCCCTGCAAAGTGCACCGCGAAAAGGAGCGCGCCTGCTCACTCATCACATTTCGCATTCGTTCTGCCACTCGCTGTCAAATTAAAACGTGGCCAACAACTCATTTCTCCTGCTCTCACAGTTACAAATTAGTCCATTAAGCTGTCTGCAGCAAGCCTTTTTTCCTCTTCCCAGTAATGGCCTCCGAGAATTCCTTCATAATCGCCAAGTCCTCCTGGGATGCCCACCGAAAGCAGATGGAGAAGCTCCTGGGTAATATAAGGCACTTTTTAATGACACAACATGCTGTGGGTCTTTTTTTATTTTGTGGGATGTTTTGTTTTTAATGTTCCTATTCTCCCTTCATCATCTTTCCTGCTTCTCTGCCCTCTTCCATCAGGATGATTAGGAATGAAAAAAAAATAAATAAAAGAGAAGTGAGGATGGAGTGTCACGGATGCTCCTATGCAGAGGCTGACAGCTACAGGAAGGTGTAGGGGTATATCAGCTTCAACTCCCTAATTAAAACCTCCTAATTGAATTATCTTTATTGAAAAATTAGATCTTCCATTGGAAGCTTAGAGATCTGGGAAGACAGATGATCAAGTCCTCCTGTAGATGACTAATCTGTTTCATTTATCGTGTCTCCTCCTCCCCAGGCAGAGGCTGCACAGACCGTCTCTTCCGCGGGCCAGACCTGTCGCAGAGCGAATCGCTCCTGACAGAACAAGTTGCTTAATGCAGAATCCCCTCTCTTAAGGGATGTTTTGAAGAGCCAAAAGGACTTGAGTGTTATTAGCAAGTAAAGGGCTAGTATCTGCTGGGAGTTGTCTTTATTTATTTAAAAGAGCATCTTATAAAGTGAGGCTGTTACAGCAGCCTGTTCATGCAGGTGGTACAGGGAAGGGGCTGCTGACCCCAACATTGGTGAGGGTTCTGTAACCCCCACAAACCTGCTGTGTATAGAAACACGGCATTTTAAATAAGGTGAACATTTTCTGCACATTGATGATGCACAGGAAAAAATACACTGACTAAATACAGCCAGTTGGTATCCACGCTGTACTTTAAATAATAACAGCTCCAGAGAAATCCTTCAGGTCCACCTGTTAACCCAAAGTTAGTCTGGAGATGCTGCTTGAGAGCAGCACTGCTCACCCACAGCACATGCAGCAGATGATGATGATCTGGTGAGCACCTGGACCAGAGCATGGCTGTGCCAAGCTGGGACCTGTTCTGGGCTGCCATGGGCTCCCCCTCCCAACACAGGGCTTGGCAGCCCCTGTCCCTGGCTGCAGCAACAGGCACAGCTCTGCAGGCACAGCACCATTCTGCACTGAAGGGGCTGGCAAGGAGGATGTGTGGCTTTATACAGTGCAATAAGGAAAATCACCACTTAGGGAACTAGTAGTGTACTTGGTCCTTCCTTTCCAGGGGACTGACATAAACTGGGTTCAGCCTCTATTTGATGCTTACTTGGAGGTCAAGAGAGGAAGAGGCTGGATCTGCCCCACACGTAGCATTCACCTCACAAAATCACAGCTGGCCTTTGCTGGAAGCCTCTGGGGACAGAGGAAAAGATCAGTGGCATCCAGGAAGATCCTATCCCATTTAACTGTTTTACTTTTTTCAAAATAATGAGGAAAAGCTCTTTCCAGTGGAAACTACCAGAGTCATATACGTTGGCAATTCTTGTTTCCAATGAACCACCAAAGGGTAGAAAACACAAATCAAGCTTTGCCCATTTGTCTTCTTCTCTCTCTCCCCAAGAAATCACGGAATTGGCTTCAAAGCCGTAGAATGAAAACCTAATTAAATAAATACAGTGTGCATTCCTTTTATTTGCTTGCTGACTCTGCAGTGGGGTGACTCTATTGCAAAGTCTCCTTAGTGACTGCAGGGGTTAAGGAATTTCAACTTTCATACAAAAGAATTATCTCACTGCAAAATTTCAAGAGGTGTACCTTTAAAGAAATATTTTGCTCCAAAATTATAAGACTCACTGACACCACAGTAGTCCCTCTCCAGCCTCCTCCCACACCAAATAAAATTCAGTGGCTCGGCTGTCACCCTGCCGCTCTCCTCCCCACTCTGCCGTGAGTGACAGGCATGCTGTGCTCACACCATCCTGGGGAACAGCCAAAGTATTCATGGATCTTATTGCTAGACAGGCTGTGATAAGGCTGTTTTCATGGCTACACATCCCACAGACAGGCATAAAGAGAAACAAGAAGGCGGCAACGGAGAGTAAAGTCCTCTCAACACCTTTAAGAGATGCTGTGTGCTGGAGGGCGAGAGAAGCTTTTTCATGGGCAGAAGCTGTGTTATGAATGTATTTATTTCGAGGTGGAGAGGGGAAGGAATAAACCAGTTTCCTGGAAGTGAAATAAAATTGGCTGTCTTTGCAAGTCTGAGGCCAGCTGGGAAGACAGAGGCGTGATTCAACTTTTTGTTTAAAGAAAACCCACTCCAAGTGGCAGAAATATCCACAAAAAGCCACAACCAGCCCAAGCCCCAAACCCCTAAGTCCTGTACTAGGAGAAGGAAAAACACAACTTTCTCTAAACACAGACAAGTCAATGTGAATAAAAGGTAACCTTCATGTATCATAAATTATTACTTTAGGAAGGAAACAGTCAGTTTTTCTTTGAACAGTAATATACAAATATTCCCACTGGCAGAACAAAAAAAAAGGAATAAAGACTGCAAGTAGATCACTGCACTCTAGGATTTTGTTACCACTATCTGCTCATTTATCCTCTTTTCACAACAAAAAGACTTTCTGATTGTATTATATTTATAGTAAATATGAGACAACCTCTGTAGGCTTTTTTTCAGGTTTTTTACAATAAATTCTGTGAAAAAACTCACCTTTCATCTTCCCTATTTACATGTGTGCTCTAGACAAAGACAACAGCTAGAAGACATCAGTTAGCAGCAAGACATGTCACAGCGCTTAGTAGAAGGCGAGGGAAATACGTACATGTAGGCCTGGACATAACCAGGAGAGCATCCATCCATGTGGGCTGTGATTTTGGTGTAGAGATGTAATTAGCTAAATAAGGCTTGGCCAGCATTAAAACAAACTGAATGGTATTTGCAAGGAGGTCTGCTAATCCTCCTCTATTTCTGCTGCATTGTGGTCTCAAAATATAATGAGAAAGGACATGCTATTGCAAATGCTAGTTCAAATAAAAAGAAACCTCAATCACTGGCACTCGGGTTGTACAGATGCTCTTTTTCTGCCATATTCAAATTTGCACAAAAAAATCAAAGTTAATCAGCTGAAGCCCCTCTCAAATTCTGCAGGAGTGAAGTTAGCACCTTTGCCTTGGCCAAGCAAGAAAGGTTTTGGTTTAGCTGTTTGTGAAAGCATCTAACTTGTACACATCTCGACAGCAATTGTGCACACTGATCTATTTGCATACACATCTTGTTAACTGGCTCACTGCTCTGTTCAAAGCATTTCCTTGAACCAACCTTGAACCTACAGCACACGAGCAGTGTGCATGCCCAGATAAAAATGCATGTGTAAATTCAGTGTTATCTTTATAAAAATATTTCAGTAGAGTAAGGCGTCAGTTAAGCATCAAAACTCCACAGCTTACAATTTTACTTCACTACTTGGGGCAATTTCTGAGAAATACTTCAGTATTTTTAACAGTACATGTACTAGAGACCATATACACTGCTGCTGGCCGCTGGTTTCCATAAATCTTTCAAAACCAATATTTATACTCCCGTGAAGGAGTGCTGCCTGCTTATTTTCCATCTCTGTAAAAGTGGCCAGATCAATAGCTCTGTGTATGTTACTTGGAAACATGTCACAGCAGCCTCTAAAACCTCTTTTTCCTTTGTCTGAAATCAATTTCTGTAATATGCAAATATTAAGAAAAAGGAAACTTTAAGTTTCCTCTTAGGATCCTTTGTGAATCCTTCAGTATCCAGACACCACTATGACGGAAAATTAAAACCCTGCCAGCAGTTTACTGTCTCCCCTGAGCACCAGCCGTGCTGTGATCCTAACACTTCGCTCCAAGCTATGAAATTCCGAAATTTGCATATTCTTCACTTCGGGATTGTTTCAGCAAAAAGGTAAAACACTGTGGACCTGCCTGCCAGCAAAAATAACCCTCTTCTCTGACAACCTTCCTCCCTCTGCAGATGACAAAAGAGGAGCAGGAGGATTTCCACTGCTCCTCTATGCCAGTGGAAAGATAACACCACTCACTCGCTTGCTTTAGATGTTGCTGCACACCCAAATTTTTAGTTAATATGCAAGATCAGGAAAATTAAACTTGTGTTATGGACTCTTACTTTGAGAAAGAGCAAAAAGATGTGCTATTCACTGGAGCTTTTTGTGAGAGATTTTAACCCCCCCTTTTTTTTTTCCTGCACAGCTTGAGCCCTGAAGCCTTTATTAAAAAAATAAAAAGGGGAAAAAAAACCCCCAAATCAAGCAGTGTACAAAAGTGGGGGGAGTAGAGAAGGTTTAACAAGCTCCAAGTCATAGATTATAAGCCGCTGCTAAAAATTTATGGCTGTTTGGATCTTTGCCACACTGAACAGATTGGCAAGCTGATCAGAATCGCAGCAGGCTGCCTAATGAGTCCCACACAATTTTTCACCCCATATTTTTCCAATAAAAAAGCAGTTAAATACCAACCGCAGCCACAGCAGAGCCTGCCATCTGGCTGCTTTTTTCTCCAGCCATCATTAAAATGGTTCTTGGCAGTTTACACCTCGCTTTTTTTCTGTACAGATGTGGAACGAATTTTCTGACAACCCTTGGATGAAACAGGGGGCTTTATTGAGCTTTACAGATTAACTGCCTAACTTCTGGTCCTAATTTTAAGTGTCTTAGCACACCGGAGGCATCATTTTAAGTGAGCTAATTGTACATATCTGAGCCCACCAGCAACATTTGGTTAAGTTAAAGTGAGATTGAGTGAGATTTCAGGAGCTGTGTAACCCACGCCACCATGGTCACCAACATCCGGCCCACGCTGTGAGTTCATAGGGATTAAAAATAATAACTATAAAGCACAGTGTTTGAAAGCGTCTACAGAGGAAACCAAAGAATTATGGTTTAAACCCACTTATTGCAGCCAAATGAGTATGAGCAGCTTTATTTCTTGTTCGGTGCTTTGCAGCAGTGTGGTCAGTGGGGGAGTGGCAGAGCCCCATATCTGTGGTTACTCCGCTGACCCAGCACAGTGCAGTGAAGCTGCAGCCCCGAGTAGCTGGGTGGATGTTTTTGAGCAACCTGAAAGCAGCTACTCTTGTCTCCCTGTCAGGGGAAGATGATAGTGAGCAGAGGGAAAAGAAAGCTGACTTCGGGGCACAGTATTTATGCACAGAATATCTAGATTTTACAGTCAATGTTTGAAAACAGAAATGCAAAGGCCTTTTAGAAACATCAAAATACAGACAAGCAGCACATTGAAAAACTGCTTATGGGCCAAACAGAAGCAGGACAGGCCGGTGATGGATACAACCGGCTGAATGTCCATGGACAGTTTTGATTAATGTAGTCGGCAAGCTCGGGCAGTTTTGGGGGATGGGAGCAAGAGGGCAGCCAGCTGAAGTGCAGTTAAGATGCTTGGAAAACAGTGTTTCAGTCTTTTCCTAATGACTTGTCAAGACCACAAAAGAAGCAGTGGAAGTGCAGGGCCTGGAGCCCAGGTCCTCTGAGGGCAAAGCTGGAGGGCTGTCAGACCCCTCTTCTTCCCAAAAAGATGACAAACAGCAGCAGAACACGAAGGAGGCTTTTTATCATTTTGCTTGCCCTCGCATCCCTAACACAGATTATTACTTATGCCAATCATCTTATAATGACCAGTGGATTTAAAAAATGAATAATTTATAGGAATGTTGATAACATTTATTTGTTTTCAGCAAGGACTTCATAGAATCATAGAAATGCGGTACAGAAAGGGACTCTTAAAAGGTCATTCCAGACCCCCTGCTCTGAAAGAGATTATGTGCATAATAATGTAAATGACCCTATAACTGTACTCCAGAATCAACATTTTCATTAAGAAATATATTGCCCTTGTAATCCTACTGGTTGGGTAGATAACCTTTGAGCACAAGCTGATGCAACCACAACTATCCAGGCTGGGAAACAGGCAGGAACAGTGACCCTGAGACAGCACGAGTGGGCATTTATTCAGAAGCCTACCAAGTACAGGCTGGAGATGAATACAACTGGCTGACTGTGCAACGATAGCTTTAATTAATTTATGTTTCTATGACTGTCCAAAAAGGGGTGGCAGTTTTGGGGGAACGGGAGCAGCAGAGCAGTCAGGTGCAGCTGCAAGTTGCTGTGTTGAAGATAAAGGGTTCCACATTCATGCTCTGCTGTTGGACTCATCCTTGGCCCCCAAACTGTGATGTGTCCTATCCCCATTACTGGAAATGGCTGTGCAAATTGCTGACGAAAGAGAGGAAAAAATTACCTCCATCTCTTTAGTGGGTGCTGAAAGCTCCAATTTATCTCCTACCGATCGACCTAAAACACCAGTACACCCTAAAAGCACTGATGTACTTTCAATGCACAACCCTGCAGCTCGCTGCAAACCTCATGGCAGTAATAAAAAGAATTGACTTGAGCATCAGTAGTCAGGTCAGACAGTTCTGGGGTTCCAAACTCTATAATTTGGGCCTGGTGTGCAGGGTAGGGTAAAGGACCTTGTTTTATAGCGAAGTAAATTAAAGACCGACCAAATCTGCCAGAGTAACTTTTTGTACTATTACACTTCTGGTAAATTTTGCTTCTAAGAACTATTACTGTATGAAGAGTTATTCACATAGACACACATTGCCTTGACATTTGCACTTTTTTATATAAACATTTTTACAATATTCCATTACCACAGAATGCACCAGCTAATAGCCAAATCCCTAAAGCTGCTAACAATCAAGTCTGGCTCAGAGTTGCCTTTGAATAACTTCCATTTCTTCAATGCTTTTGCACAGCAGGATTGCTAATAAACAACCGGGCAGTAAAACTACAAGTCAGTCAGTACTGCCTCCGTCTTCTCCAGTTCAGGGAATTGTTCTAATACAATGTGGAAATATATCCTGTGACCAAGCAGCCACTGGGAATTCTTACATTTCAGGTTGGATTGTCTTCATTTGGGTTATTTTGGGCTATCCACAAAAATGAGTCCCAATTCCCTTTTCATTGCTCTCTACCCCCCACAGTCATACACTCCACCAAGCAAAACATTCTAGCTACTTAAAATGTGGTCAGGGAATAAACTATTTCAAGAAAAAAAGGCCCCAGCCTCATCTTAAATGGTTTCCATCCAATCAAACAATTTAGCCCAGAGGCTAAAATGATTTAGCCCTTATACAAGTCTCACACAATAGCATTTGCATAACTTACTAGAGCTCTCCCTGTCTGCCCAATGGACAGTTCCCAGACCATGGAGAAGATACAAAGGTAACCAGGCATTCGATCCAAGGCTACTTTTCATTTCATTTAGGTAGGATTCATCTAAGTTGAAGATCTTGTAGGTTACCTGTGTACAGCAATTTGTCTTTGATTCACAGATCCACCGACAGCCACGTCTGCAGTGCTGCTGTGAGCTCCGCAGCCCTGGTTGCATTTTCTAGCAATGGGGCCAATGAAGAGCAGAAGCAAGAGCTTCCAAACCAAGTACAGGGCAGGGGGCCGAGCAGCAGATATATCTTCATGCAGAAACCCTGAGTACAGCAGCCTTGCTGAGCCAAATCACTATGGAACGTTCTAAAACTCACATTTAGGCTTTCATGTTTTCACACAGCCTTGCAGTGTGTTTTATTTTTATTGCTTATTATTGCAAGGTTAGTGTAACCAACATGCTGGCTTAACAGATAATGTTCTTATAGTGAGCCTCAAAACTAGTTTTAAGATTATTTGTGATCTTTTTCTCGTCACTATTTTTAACAGTTTATGGGTTAAATTTGAGATTTCGGCTGTAGGCAGAAATATGGTGCAAGCTGATCCTAGAATGTTTCCCCTCAATACCATTAAAAATAAATTCCCTTTACTGCAGTGGTAAAAGAAAATTCACAATGAAAAAGGTAAGTAATGGATTAGGGGTATTTTCAAGTCATTAATTTTCACTCAAAAAATAACAAACTTAAACCACATTTTCTTCCTGAGATAGAAAATGCTCTTGTCATCAAAAAATCTCAGCACTTGAAATCCATGGGATGCATATGAAAAAAAGGGAAGTAAATAAGCAGAGGGGTTCTGGAGTTCCAAACAGAAGAGCTGGACTGAGAATCTTACATCCAGCCTTTTGGATGTCTTGGGGTTATATAATTTGAATTCTGCATTTATAGGCATCAGCAGGAATTTTGCCAATGACTTAACTGACTTTTATGCTACAAAGCTGGAATGATCCATTTTGATTAACTGCTCTGACCTCCTGCATAACACAGGCTTACAGCACAGGGCCAAGATTTCATCCCAAATCTGGAGAGACGAGAGATGCACAACATATGAGTCAGCAGGACAAGCACAACAATTTTAATTTTAAAATGCCAAATCCTGCTGGCAAGGGAAAACAGGGTGGATGATGGACAGTTCTGGATACCGAGAGGTTTCTTGAATTATTGGGAGATACTTGGCTATGTCAAGCAAGCTGACTGAGCTAGCTTTCATCTCTTGTTTTTAATTATCTTTACTCTTTAATAATTTCCTTGTTGTGCTAAAAGTTGTCCTGGTGCAAGTCTCCTCCCCAGATCTAATCTTTTTGCTCAAGGCAACTAGGGCAGGGTTATTTTGACATGAAAACGAAGAGGACATATGTTGCATGCAAATGAGAGGGCCACAGCTCAGAGCAGACAGATTTCTTTTTTCCCCCTGCCCCAGGCACTTCTGTTGTTGCTTAACAGGATTTCCTGGGGATCTAGATCAACACTTTCACATAAGGGGCTCTAAAGTCTGGCTCCCTCATCCAGCCATCCAGGGGCAGCCTGGGGAGCAGGTCAGGCTCCCCTGGGTGCTGTGCAGAGACAGCCCAGCCACAGTTCCTGCCTTTGCACTGGGAAGAAAGGGGTGCTGGTGGCTGCAAAGGCTCAGCCCCACCGAGCAGTAAGTTCACCTTGAGCCAGGCTGACTTCAGAGACCAGCCTGGAGAAAAGCTGGCCCAAGGCCACCAGCTCAGCCAGCCTCACTTGCTATTTGTTGTTCTCAGGTATTAACATTGGAAAATTGGCTACTGTGTACTGGCAGTAACTTCTTAATGTTATTTAATACATGTTATTGTATTCACGTTGTAAAGGGCCCACACCCTGTTCTGATTCGAGACCTAGATACAGAGTCATTATGGTGCTATAAACACCACTTTTAAAAGCCTGACTTGGTATTTACACAGTTTTTAGTATGTGCAGAACAGACTCCCCAAACCACTCTCCAACATTGCGATGACGTTTTACACTGGGCTCACGTGTTCCCAGGATGGCATTAATTGAAATAGGACTATGAATCATACGGGAAGATCTGTGCAAATGGAAGATCTGTGCAAAATAATCCTGTTTTGGAGATCAGAAATCAGGGCAATCCAGAGAGGAGGCCAGATTCTATGCCTGATCTGTCATCTTTGCTCACCAAGACTGTAACAGTCATCCAGGAGTGAATGTCACCAGGGGAAAACATTTGAGAAGTTGCCTTTTGGTAAGAAAGATGCTTAAATTTCAAAATAGCAAAATGCTAGGCTACTCGTCTCCAGACAAAAGTACTGAATACATGAATATTAAAAAAATAAAATTACAAAAAAAAAGATAGTCTGAGAACACTTGGCACAAATCACACCATTCATTGCAAGGAATCACTTCTGGCCAAATGATCCCCATGGGCTTAGAGGGCTGTCAGCAAACAGCACAACCAGAATGAACTTGCAGGTCCCTCCCTTTGGCGGGTCTGTTCCAGCTGGGACAGAACTGCTGACTGTTGGGGATGGGGGCTGGCTTTTTCAGGATTAACTAATTATATCAAAATACTTGTCCACTGCCCTCAATAAGGTAGTTTTGGAACAGAAGCAGCAGAAGAAAGTCTTACAGATGGTACTGCCACTCGACAGCTTACAACAAGGCTGGGGTGCCCTCCTGACCTTTGCTGGCTCTCCCCAGAGAGCAGCCCCACAGGAACAGGCAAGAGCAAGTCAGATGGGGTCAACAGATGGCTGAGAATATGGTGCACATTAACACACATTCTTCATGGGCCTGTCCCTGGCCCAGGAATAAGCAGGAGAGGGATTTGGCCCCAGTGCATTCAGCAAAGCCATGGTCAATACTGCACTGAAACCTCTGCTGGCATCCACAAGACAGACAAGCACTTGCTGCCAGAGTTAAATATTTCATTCTTAATGCACTATGGCGTCGCTTTTGTGGTTTTTCGAAAGGCACGTTAAATTATCTTGAAACGTGTTAGGAAAACCCTTGATGCATGATTTGCCTACAAATGGATGCTGTGGTGCTGTGCATGTCAAACTGTGCATATGGGTAACTTGATAATCGTATAATTGGCCTTGACGCCTCTCTAAAAAGACATCATTGTCCCTCTAATTTTGATTCCTTGTAAATAATCAATCAATCAATTAGCTAATCTGTTCAAAGGCTTCCCCCACCCCTTTATGTTTTCAATTAAAAGTGTGAAAGGCAAGTGCAGACAGATTTACACGACATTCCAGAGGCAAGCCTGGCAATGGGTATTTTTTCACTGATCTTATCAGGTGCCCTTTAAGTACACTTGGGGTTTCTTGTGATCTTGACTGCTAAGCAACTCTGAGCATTCCTTTTTTTTTTCCTGATGGAAGGCATGTCTTTATGGCGTTGTCATTTGGGAAAATCCTCATATAGAATATCCAGCAAATTACTTAGGAAATAGCATTTTCCTTTCAAAAGCCTACCTGTGCAACTATGAGGACTTTGTTTTCTTGAAACCCTTAGAATGTGCAAATCCTTCTGGGAGTATTCCAACTTGGCAGGACCTGATGCAACCTTTGTAGAGACAGCAAAATGCATCTGTCTTACACAGGGCTAAATCCTGGCCAAATTTCACATCCTTGTTTCAAAGTATGGAAGCGAACAGGTTTCTTAGCAAAGTACTTGTAAGTGCTTAGACTAAAGCAATTTATTTCCCCTCCATCTTATTTTTTGAGGGAGTCAAATCTTTTTATTTGAACTTTCAAAGAAAAGGAAATCAGCTGCAGGCAGGCACACGACATGGAAAATTTCAGCTCCAATAGCTAAAGTTTGGCAAAGCTACAGGCAATTGTCAACAGCCCTGCAAGGGGAAGTGCCAGACAATCCCCACGTCGGGCTGGGCTTCCAGCTCCACCTGCAGCCTGGCCAGAAAGGCACGGCTATTGTGTCAGGCCCATGCCCTCTCCCAGGCTGCTATTTTTAAGGAGTCAGGAGAAGTGATTTATGGTCTGTATTGTGAGAGGATAGCTAATAATGCGGAGGCTGAAGAGTAAGAAGGCACAACCTTACAATAGGGGAGGTCTGTAGTAGGGAAAGATGGATCAACCACCGTTACTCCATAACACTTGAGAGACTCACTCATTATTCATATGGATTTGGTGTCTGCTTCAGACATTTCAGGTGACACTCGCTGCAATACAGTTTTTACATATAATGTTAAATTATATCTTCAATCAAAGGGAAATAGAAATTCCTCAAACTGCAAAATAACAAGTCAGGATCTTGCCAAGATAAAAGTCAAACAAAGAAAATGGATAAGAACAAGACAAAACTGAGCAGCAACTGGAAAGGCACAACACTTCCCCCCAAGCCAAAGCCTTACTCATGTGTATCATATAAAATATTCCTTCAGGAACTAGGCAAAGATTTTTTTTTTTTTAAATTGAACACAATCAAGCTTATTAATAAATTTCATCCTTCTGTAAGTGGCAAGAATATATTTGTTAGCATAAAGCATTAGCGATCACACTTATCTCTGTTTTTCAGATGAGAGGTGGCATTGCCCCATGGGCTAAAAATGGCAAAGCAGGTATGGCATTCACATCCCTGTGGGGTTATTAATTCCTGGGAGCACTGAGGCAATGCCATACTCACTTATTTCTCCTACATAACTACCTTAATATCCTTTCTGTGACACAATCACTGCACTGGAATAGAAAGACTGCCACTACTATTTCCAGAGTAACAGCCAGCCATCTCAGTTATTTCAAGTGAAAATCTAGTTGCGTGGGGGGTCTGTAAGAATTTTTATGTCAGTTTTAATGCACCAGGATCTCACCTTTGGCATCATTTCCCCTTAATAAAGCAGGGGTGATCACACTTGCAGATCTGTTAGTGTGGGACAAGGACAAGTTAATGTGCGTTCCGCATTCTGAATGTGTAGCATAATAAGGGCATGAATTATTTATGTGTATAAATTTAAACTCTTTGATTGAAATGTAAGACTGGTTGATTAGAAATAAACTTCCTTCATCTTTGATACCTAGGTGCTCTGCCACAGAGGCTCAAAACACTGTCAGCTACCTGGTTGCATGTTCTCATTTCCTCCTCTGTGCCAGCACTGGGATTCATAGAATAACACAGAAATTCAGAGCTGTCCCTGAAAAAGGCAAGCCCAGTACCCACAAAAGTACTCTCAAACCCCCAGCTTTTCAGATAGGTGAGTTTACTGGACCAGCTCATTGTACAAACACAGAGTGGTGGTAGCGCCAGGAGGAACATGTGGCTAAGACTGAGGTGCCACTGCAGCACCAGCTTAGATCTGCCTCAGTTGCCATCAAAGCTCACAGCAGGTTAAATACCAGTCACTACTACATCTAACTCCTCCTAGAAATGTTTGTTTTTTCTTGAAAATATATCTCTGTATCTCAAGTTATCTCTCCCAGTAGTACAGCAGCTTAACAGAGGCCCATCAGTGATCTCCTGCACTTAATGTTTAAACCACCTCATTTAATCATCTGAAGAAAGGAAAGAGTCCCAGACAATTAAGTGACACAGTGATTTGTTATCAGAGTGTCCCAAAGGCAGAGCTGCAAGAATAAGAAATATGTATTGAGAAAACACAACCAACAATACTCTGTGTAGATAAGGCCTCTCAATTAAATGTGTTTTCTTGCTGATGTGGATTTAAGTCAGAGCTTTCACTGCTCTTTGCTCCAGACACCAGCTAGATATCAGCTAAAATGTGGCTTTCTGTAAGAAAAGCATAACCCCTAATCTGAAAAAGTGACCTCTCGTTACCCCTTGGCTCCCTCATTATTAACTAGGGTTCTCCATCAGTGGGCAGAAAGTTTTTCAGCAACTTCACATCCTGTTGATAGAATTTAAGTCCTCAGTACAGCACTAAAAGCAGCACCAGAGTACTTGTCCAATCCTGCAGAGCAGCATGCTCAGTGAAAGAATACAAGCAGTTTTGTAATTTTGCCCATTTAGTTGCAGATGCTGAGTGGGGAGTTTGTATATACAATAGGAAAAGAGGTAAGAGAACATCAATTATTAATGTAGCCTCACGAAGCAATTAATTTGCTGGGTCATTAACTCCCCATCTACCCGGGAATTCTACAATCCCACAGCACAATAACTCTGGTCTGAGTACAGCTGGAGGCACATTGGTATGGGGCAATGTCTCCAAAGCCCAAGACCCGCAAGAGCCTGTGGCGAGCCTGGTTCTATGAACCAGTATGAATTGTACCACGTTTACTCCAGATCTGCATGACCATCCATCACTTCACTGCTTTGCTTACAACTTTCCTCATTAAGCTCAATGCATATTTAATTCCAGTTCACTCAGTCCATGCTTTACACCGATCAGAAACTCCATACTGGGCTCATATTTCATTTCCAAAACACATTTGCTCACTGTTTTTAAGCAATACAAGGGGGCCTCTGTACAAAAGCATGCCAGACTAGACTTGTAAAACATGTGAAGTCTTTCAGAACAGCACAGTGGAAACCCATCAGAGCTGCTGGTGCTGATGTGGCAGTGAAAATAGCAATTTTTAAAAATTATTTTTAAAAAACCTGATGACTTTCACACTTTCCTTGACACAAGGTAAGACATGCTGGTTTCCCTCCACCTAAGGCAGCCTTCCCTCCCAGCCATTATCAATAATCACCGTTCCAGCAGACTGATGCATATGCTGGCTGGCTTTGCCATGAAGTCTCTCTCTGCTGGAAGAGGCATTAATTATAAGCAGGCAAGAAGAAACTTCTGCAGCATTGATGGCTGCTCTGCTGGGTGCTTTTCCTTGTACTAAGCTTGTTTTCATTAACTTTCCAAATAAACGATAAAAGGCACAGGCATGGGCAACAGAAAGACAAAACCATAATCAATGGAGTTGCTGGCTGGCTTCCTATATGTGTTTGAGGAAGCATTGTTTAGATCTGTGCAAGTGCATATATACACAGGCTTTCCTGCTGAGCAGTTTAACCAATCCAACCAGGAGTATAAAATGTTGGCTTCCTGGGAACTTGAGCACTTGGCTACTTTCTTGCTATCGTGGCTCCAAGCTAAAACCAAACTTGCTTAGGGTAGGAAGTTTCATGTTCTGCCTACAGACTTGGAAAAAATCAGTCAACAAAGAGGTGAATCTGTTCTTACTGAGATGCAATGCTGACAACTTTTAGGATTTTAATGTGAAATACTGATTACTGTTATATTGATGACTATGTTGATTAAAATTGTGGTTATTAATCATGTTGATTAATTATCACATTTCCTATATATGTAGGTGTTCAGAGCATGGGACAGAAAAGCGACTTCCCTCCAAGTGCAGCCCAGAGAGCAAGAAGAATATCTGACAAAGTTCTGCTTTAAAAGTTCCAAGTTTACAAGTTTTAAAGGAGTGCTGTGCTTGAGCAGGAGTCACAGCTTTCACTGGCAACTGCAAACTAATCTTCCAGGTCTCACAGATAGGCTAAAAAAGGCCTGAAAAGCATCCATCAGCAGAAAAGTTAAAAGGAAGATTAAAGCACATACCCCCAGTCCAACGTGTTGTACTGAATAATGATTTTAAAGTAAAATTACATTGTTTTCTGGAACCTGACTCATGATTTTTAAATGTTTGGGGTTTGCCAAACTGCTGGTATAAATCTGGAACCACTCCACTGACGCCACTGAAACTGCACCAATGTAAAAATGGCATCAGGGAGAACAGAAACAGGCTGAGAGACTTGGACAGCTGTGACCACTAACACAGGCTGCGCATTAGGAAAGATCAAAGCCTAATTTTTACAAAACATTTTGGCTTGTATTTTATTTTACTGAATTAGGGTAAAACATGGCCCACATTTGCTCTCAGTAGCTTGACAGGCTAAAACTTCTTCCCTGACTTTTGGGCACACCGTAATATCAATGGCTATCAAGTCAGCTATTCTTCTGAGAGGTATTTTTATCTTTTGTTAGGAGGCTTCAGACACTCAAAATACAAGATTATATTTCCTCCCAACTGCATGACTGCAGTGAGGATGCCATAGCAGATAAACACAACCTTCAGGTCTAAAGTCCCACCGAGATCCCAGACTTCATTACTCAGAAACATCCCCATCCTCTCGGCAAGGGGAACAGGGACCAACAGGAATGCTTCTAAAGGTTAAACACATGAACCTTTTGTCATGTTGAAAAAGGGGAGGAAAAAAGAACACAGGCGTTGGAGAGCACTACAAATCAGGGCAACTGACTGCTCAGCAGAAACAGAGGGCAAAGGGTGGGCGTACCATTATCCGGCAGGGAACGTGCTCTCCAGAGCCACTGTTCACACCCATCTGCAGAGAAAACAATTGTCATAATCAAAAACCCTTCAGAGCTGGTAATTTTTAGGCACAGACTCTGTATCAGGAAATGCCGGATCTTGGCAGCAGGCATGTTACTGATAGGAATGATAAACCAGCAGGGTTATATGAACACGTCTAACTCCAAGGCCAGAAGAAAACAAAAGCTAAAATCTCCAAGGCCCTTTTCAGGGAATAATCATAAAAGCTACAGACTGCATTTCCCAGGTTTTTTGTATCGTGATTAAATCTGTTTCCAGCATTACACCTTTAAGAAAGATCAAAGGGAGGCAGCGAGGGAAGGAGGTGCACACTGACTTCCACTAATTGAAGCAAGCTGAAGCCTCCAGCAACTTCTGGGTTTTCCAAAGTTTCCCTCTCTATCTCAGCATTTCCTCTGCCCTCCCCTGTGGCGTCCCTGCCCCAGCCTTTGCAAAAGCGAGTGCATCCAGATGACTGACACAACAGAGATGCCTTTTATAGCTGCCTGGGTAAAGGAGTAGGAATAAAACCATCCCAAATCTCAGTATAATCATTGACAGAAACTTGCCACAGTTCCAGCACAGTTTCATTTTTATGCCTCATTTTTTCTGTCTTTAAGAAAGGACACCAAGGTTTAAGAACTGTTAACATTTGCGTATCAATGCCAGTAATAGTGAAACACTGCATGCAACTCATCCCAGTAACAAAACCTATCAAAGCAAAGCTGTACTGGGAAAAAAACTAGTTTCTCAGCATAACTGTACGTGCAGTAGGGGCTTTTGCCAACCTCCTCCTAGCCCAGACCAACCTAATTAAGCTGCTAGAACCTGTAGTGTAAAGATAACCAAGGCATCCCACGTGGGGCTTTGTAAAACCTGACTGACTCAAGCGTGATAATGCCGGGAGCACCATGGATTCTGCACTCAGCTAAGTGAGCACACTTGGATCTCTCTATTCTTACCATTTCCCTTCTCCAGAGTCTCTGCTTCCTTCTCTCATGCTCCTGTGCCTCCATTATAAGCTCTTGGGGAACTCCTGGGAGGTGCTGGCTTCACCAGAGGCTGCTAGTCATAGTCCGCACTAGCCCCTGCAGAGGCTACAATTTCCATCCGCCCTTCCCACAGCATTTGTGTACGAGCAAGGAAGAGAGTTCCTTGTAAATGCCTCCAAGGGTCAAGTGCAGCTTTGCCTTTGATGCTTAATAAAGTTTTGAAATCAAAGCCACCATGTAAATGTTGTTCTTATTATCAGGTAGGTGTGCTCTGGTTTTCTTCCAAGAGAGCTCAGCCGCTGAAAGTGGCTGGTACTAGAGGCAGGTCTTGGATGTTCAGCATTCAGCTTTGCAGGGAGAAGACTCACACAAGAGCTTGGCACACAGCAGTGAAAAAGGATGCAATCTGATTTGGCAAATTAGCCCCTGGGCTGATGCAGTTGCCATATGTACCTAGGTGCCAAATTTCAAATGGAGCAGGGTGACCTGACCCTGACCTTTGGCTCTGAGCGCTAAATTCCCTCTCCAGGGAGCCTCTCTAGCCCTAAGCGTGTTTCAAAGCTGTGAAGAGAATAAATATATTCACCTGGGGGATATTTACAGCAGAACATTTGTTTTCACTTATGCTGAAATCTAAGGAGAGTTTTGGTAGAGTCCTTGCATGTCATTCATGCCAACAACAGGTTTTGCAACTCTTCTGATGCAGGTGTCTGAGGCCTGTGCAAATCTCTCTGGCTGACCGCAAGTATCTGATGAAATCTCTGTTCTAGCCAATAATTTCCCCAATTTGGGATTTTTCAAACAGAAGTAAACATCATCTTCTTTCTCAGTGCTTACCAAAGACACTGCAGGACAACATAAGGAGGCTGCCAGCTACAAAAATTCACCATTTAAAATAACTATACTCAACAAGTTTACAAGAAGTATTGTAAATAACTTAACCTACACTTTTGAGGAGCTGAATGTTTTGTTTTGCTTTTTAATCCTTGCATTGCAAACTAGTAGTTAGCTTGCTCATTAAAAACAATTGCATAATGGGTCATCAGACAGCAAGTCAGACAGGTTGGAAGGAAGAATAAATGTTAACTAGAGGCAATACTCTGAGCTTCAGACTAGTATTACCATACTTAAAATACAGGCACAGTAAAGAAAGGCAAAGGAAGGCTAGGAAAGGTTTAAAGACAAGGCAGATTAGTTAAAATAGTTCTAAACCACAAAACTACTTTAGACCTTTACAGACTAGTTCAGTAACGGGATGTCACAAATCGCATTCCCCATGTGGACATGCCTTCACTTGGCTTTTGACTGTAACGTTTTAGTGGCTTACACTAATTTTTCTGAGTTCTCTGATATGGACACAAAGCCAGAGGTCATCTCAAACACGCCTTCTCTTCTGGAAAGCACCATCAATCCTAGAAACAACGGCCTTCATTTTTTCCAGCCCACCCAAAACATCAGTGGTTTGAAAATGTATCCAAACACTCTTTCAGACTGAAATTGCTCTTGAAAGAGATTGTGGAAGTATTCAGAGAAAAGCTGGGAGCAGAACTGAATGCAGCATTATGGCAATGTAGTAGGCAGTACTCATGAACCAGGCCTCCATTTAGTTAGCTAGCAGAAATATATCTTTATTTTAAGGAACCGAGTTCACTTCTGGAATGCATCATTTGTTTAAAATACAGGAAATAAAGGTTTACAACCAGAGATGAGTTTGGCAAACCTTGTTAAGAAAAATCCAAGGTTTGTACGATCTGCAGAACCTGATCTCTGGAAGGCTGATACATTCCTAAAAGCAGCAGCAAAAAGCAAGGGAAGGCTTTGCTAAACTCTATTTCTATCCAAGTTTCACACAGCAAACATCTGTTTGCACCCTAAAACATACACAGGCATTTGATAAACGCTTTCTTTCTTCTCGCTTTAGGATGGCTCTTTGGCTCACACAAAACATAACACTGCTTTTTATATAGTCTCACTCATTTCAAGTGCCATAAAACCAGGCATGAAAAAACAAGAGATGCTTAGAGATGCACAGTAAAGCATTTTAAAAAACTTGGGGGAAAAATACGTAGGGCTATCCACACAACCTTAGTTTCCTTTCCTTTGCACACATGCTTTAGTTGTGTAGTAAAAACTTTTTTTGTTTTCAAAATCTGGCTCCCACATTTCCTCAGCAATCCCTTCACAGGCTCTGGTTTCCCACCACGACATCAGGCAGACCTTTACCCTGCAGCACCTGTCATCATTCCACATTGCTGGATGCCAACAGGAAAAGTTGTAAGTGTAAATGGATGTGCTTTTGCCATCTACCATATTCTCTGCTCCAGAACTTTGCTGTCTGCAAGGAGAAGTGAGGGGAAGAACACTCCGTGTTGAAGTGTTTCAGCTGAAATTCACCCAAAGTAATTCAGTCTGAAGAAGACTCTCAACAAGGAAATTCACAAACATGAAGTCTGGCCAGACATAAGCACATGAAAGCAGGGCCTCAGGTATAACTTGTAAGATAACCTTGACATCTGGCTTTTTGTCTCGTCCTGTTTACAGGAGGGTGGGAAAGACCTCTATGTTTTGTGACTTTGAGAAGAATGAAGAGAACATGTCTCCTGAGCTACTCCAAAATAAACAAGAATAATTTGTGTATCCAGCATGACAGCAAAGCTTGCCAGTGAGAAGCTCCTAGCAGAGAATGAAGTCAGCTGCACATGACAGAGATAAACACCGTTTCAAGGAAAAAACTGTGCTGAGATTGGACAAGATTTTCCATACTCCTCTTGCCTTTGGAAAATAACCCTGAACTTACGAGACTTATGAGAACAGACTGCAAGACAAGCATCTTTTACCTTGCCTTGGCAACTTCAGAAGAACACTAGGAATAAATCATAGGAACAAACAAAATACTCATAAAAAACCCCTTGCTGCATGACACAGACTAGAGCAGAGGATGCACAGAGACACTGATTCATGAGCAATACCCCTGAACCTGCTATTGCAAGTGTCATTTCCCAACACCTCCCCATTCCTACTGACAGGCTAAAGCAGCAATTAAAGAAGTGAGAGAGCTCTGCAAGCCTTCCTTGTCTCTAACAGACCCACCTCCAGCTATTTATTAGGTAATCCAATTACTATGATGTGACCTTCCTCCATACATAAATGTCTGCTCAGACTACTGGACAGCCTACCAACCCAGGTGGTTTGTATTAGGATGCAACCCTCTGTTCCTTTAACAACAAAGGTTATTACAAAACACGGCTACTGCACAAGACATTGCATCTCCTTTGCACCTTCCCTTCTCCCATCGTTTTCCAGCGGTTTGGAGAGCAACCACATGCCCAACCTCAACGGAGAACAGGTTGAGATCAGTCTCTTGCACCCAATTCTTGGACCATGCTTTTCTCCAGCCTCCCTTTGTATCTGGGAGGAGCTCCCCACTAACACCTACAGATCTGTCTCATCATACTTCTCAAAAATTTCCTTCATGCTGACGCCAGTGAGGCCTGTTGGGTCTGATGAGCCACTGCTTACCATGTTTGCTTATGGGACCTCTTTAGAGCACATCTATCCTCTCTCTTGCTTTTTCCCTGGAAGAAGAGCTCCTTGGAGGAGCTCCTGTGAACTACATGTCCTAGCGTGGATATGGTCCTTGGCTGGAGCTCCCAGGGGCTTTGATACAACACATCACACATAGGTCATTTCCAGCATTTATTCCAAAAGAGCTTTCTTTGGAAATCAATGATGAAATTGGAAGACTGACTATCATGACCCATGAAAGAACCTGGATTCCTGGCCAATGCATGAGGCAAATTCCAATTTAAACTCCATTTGAAAAAGGCTTTTACAAGGGGTGCAGGGCTTTTGCTTGGAAATATGCCAAGGGAGGACCTTTGGCTGTATCCATTGACTTCTGATGATAGAGATTAGATAACACATGAATGGAAGTGCTTTCAGCAGTGGTGCTGTGTGCTGAGAGACATAATAAAGAGAATGTATCATGGCAATACTCAGCATGTGAAATTCCCTGGAGAGATTACTCAGTAAGAAAAAAAGGCTTTGGTATGCCCTTGCCTGTTACGCTGATTTTCCTGACTTTTCTGGAGTAGAGAATACTTTCCAGCTCACTCTTGCTCTGAAAAACGGTACAGCCTCTGCAGATCCAGAAGAAACCTGCAATTCTTCATGCTCAAAGTTCACTTCTAAACACCCTTGATTTCCATCTCGTCAATGTTTTCCACACTATGTTTAGCCATGAATCATCTGATAAAGTAAGACCCAAAACTTAGGGTAGAGGTGAGCAAAACATACAGGTGGAAGAGCAGGGACATCTATGGCCATGCAAAAAAGATAAATAAAACTAAAACAAATAAGGGAGTTTCTAAATGCAAAGGATCACAGTAGCCTCTCTTGCATTTAGAGGCAAGATTGCTCAATAAAACAACTGGCTTTTCTTAATTTTTTGGCACTATTACCCATAAAATTCGTGCAGGAGCTAAAATTTTGAGGGACAGAAATTGTCAGCTTGTGCTTCCCAAAATACTTCTGGCTGTTCTGGTGCAATACCAGTAACTCAGCAACCCCTGCTTCTCAACACCCCAGTGAAGCTGAAAAACCAGATACTGTGCTGTATTAGGGAGAAACAGGGATCCCAGGCAGGCGGCACTTCAAATACACACAATTCCCTATGCTGAACACAAAGTTGTGCAAAACCTAAGAGGCCTGTTTATTACCTAAAGCTTTTGATCAGCTGCAGGTACAGGAAACACCACAGTGCTTGTAAAAACAGAGTTCTTGTCATACTTCTGCCGAAGTCTGCCCGGTTTTATGCTCCTTTCTTCTAACCAAACAGAAGTAGTATTAGTATTAGGTTTGGGATTATTTCTACTCTGTGCCTGGTGATGCTGCTGGATGTACAGTCTTCCACAAGACAGACACTTTCTAAGACACAGGCACCAGCCAGGTACAGAGTCCAAAGCTCTTCTCCCTGCTCTGTGTCTGCTTCACCCTGTACAGGCAGCTGCTATGAGGACCAAGGAATGCCTCTTCCCTGTGTAAAGCTTTACTGACCCCTGGAAACATCACAGCTGCCTTGGTGGAGCAGCTGATCTGGACAGGAATCCCTGAAATCAAATCACGGCAGTGGCTTCAATGTGATTCCCCCACCACTGTACGAAAGGCCACGGGCAAGGATTACTCAGGACGATTTAATCATGTGCAAAAACAGCTGCAAAGCTTTATGGGGTTTTAGGGTTGTTGTTCTTTGGACAGGAGGAGGGAAAGGAGAGGGAATCAGACATGGAGGGAGGTGACTGGGAATGACCTGTGATGGGAGAGAAGCACAGTTGTACACAGGAGCAAAACATCAAGGACTGATATACACAAAGCCGTTTTTTCTCAAAGGGTTTGCTTTTCATGACTTGTCACCTGGAACGGGGTCAGTGTGACCTGCTGTGCCTCCCACACCCCTCGTCCGCGAGAGATGACCGCTCATTTCCTGCACACACATTCTTCATCCAATGAAAATCCCACTACGCCACTCTGTATTTACCTATGTATCTGTGTTAAAGGACCACGGTGGCCTAAGGGGCAGTGAGGAGTATTCTTGCTGATGCTAGTTGAAATCTCGGTCATATTGAAATGAAACAGAATTTTATTACTGCCTTTGAACAGGCCAGAGTTTCACCCACGAGAATACAGTATCTGGAGAACAGGAGCTAACAAGGATCCAAGGAAAAACTACACTTTATCTTTAAACCACCTTGTCTAAGATACTTAGTCCTTCTTAATTCCATTAAAACGTCCCTATGCCTTGTGAAATATCTGGAGAGGAAAACAAGCCACCACAGAGAATACTGCACTTGGTACTACGTTCCTAAGACACGATGAGAGCTCATCAATGCAATCTGTAAGCTGGTTGATTTAAGGACTCCAGCAAATATGTCTCACAAAAGAATTATAATACATGTGGTATTTGTTTGCTTTTGTTTTTATTTCAATTTTATTTCTGGATTCTACTTTGCTTTGTAAGTTATTTTTCTTGCATGACAAGCAATATCCAATTATTCATGCGCTGCCTTTTTTGTTTTGTTTTAAGCTGACATTTTGCCCAAACTTAAGACCACAAGACGTTTACTAGAGGTTCTCCTGGCTTCAACGAGGTCTCCCGTACTTCTGGCTTTTAGAAACTAGTACATACTAAACCTAATACACATGAGAACAAGGCAGACAGTTAGTGACATCAGCCACAATTTCCCTTCCACATGCGTGTGTGAATGTTCCCTGTCTAAGCACAATAGTGTTTCCAACCTGAAAACAATGCATTCAAGGAAAAAAATATGGGTTTGTGTGATGGGATTTCCAATGGAGCCTGAAGGACTTTAGTATCCCCAGACTACAAAGGAAGTCCAGAGAACAGAATACTTAACATCTCCAGGCTCCTTTGAATTCCCAGCCTTACTGAACGAAGAATAAAGCAAGCAGGAATCCACTAATTAAAGAGAAATGTGGCTTATTTGTCTTGGTTTCTGAAGTCACAGTTCTCCACTTCTGAAAACACAAGTTTCTCACCAGTTCTTTTCTGCCCTAGGGCTGTGACCTAAGCAGCTTAAATGATACACAGATTTTGGTCGAAATCTGCTCCTTATTTACTGGACTTCAAATGTGCAAGCAATTACTGAATGGGTCTCGTTTATTGAATAAAAGTATTTAGGCATTATGTTTACAAAGGCCTAGAAACATTAAAATCTAGTGAAAAACAATTATTTTTACAGAATACATCTGCAAGCAATATGAACTCATTTTGTTTTTGTAAATTTCTCCGTAATAGACTTATTGTTGATGTGGAAAATGTTCACATTGCAGCGGTGAATTATTTGGAAACGGCAAACTTAATAAAGGAGAAATTATTGCAAATAATATCACAGCCCTTAAAGGAGAAAAAAAAAAAAGCCCCCCAAAAGCCAAAATACCAGTGGTTTCCTGACTAGTCAAACCTCTTCAGATTGGCAGACCTCTTCAGACTAATCAGGAAGAGTTAGACAAATAGTTACTTTATTACGGAGGCTGTCAAATAAATCAGAATCTGGCAAGCGACTGTTTCTGAGCCCTGCAGCCGGCCTGGCTTCTTTTCCTGTAAACCCAAGGCAGCTACAAGAGACCCACGGATGTGTGTGTTCGTCTGCAGAGCAACGTGTAGGCTTCAGGCCTCTAAACAAAACTTCTTCCAAATCTGGGCCAGCATTTTTCTTGGCTTCCCTAGGTTTTGTTGTGGAACATGGCTGAGAGAAGAAATGTTTTCTAACCAATTAATTCAAGTCACTGCTGTTATTTTTAATGGAGAGCTCTGAAGCTCGGCTCACAAAGGGTAATGAGAAAATAATGTTTTAAACAACATCATCAGAGGAATTAGGCCATGGACTTGAACTACATTATCCAGTTCTCGCCGCAGAGTTATTTTGCCCCCACAGTGTTTGCTCTTTACAATGGCACGATGAATGGGAATTTTGCCTAAGGTACAAGCCTGAGACACAGCCACAACTGAAGGTCACAGAACAGCGAGTTTCAGCACTCAGCCACAAGAAATGGTCTCTTGTGCTGCTACACCCCAGACTCCAAACACGCTCCTAATGCCCGTGGGCTTTGTGTGTTTGGGAATGAGTGAAAACCTAGATGTGGTTTTAGCAGGGCACTGGGGCACATTTAATCTGCTGTCTCACAGCACTTCAGCGAGTATTTGAACTGATGCAGAGGAGACTTAGGTACATAATTAGACTTCAGCATTACTCAGTCATTCTGCCGAATAGAGGGAAGAAAAGTGCTGCATTGAGAGCTAACAACATCACCTTTTCTACCTTCATTCAATCCTTTTTGTGTTATTTATCTGCATTGGACAGTATTGATTTGAAAAACAACCAGAAGGCAGAAGGAAGGCAGAAAGGAAACAGGGCAGGGACAGAGAACAAAGTTTGAGATTTTAACCCAGAATGGATCTAATGAAAACTGGGACTTACAGGCCTGTTCAAAATGTTTTCAAGCACTGCTACTGTACTGAATATATTCACCAGCTGAACGGCCAAGAATTATTGTTGGAAACTGCGAAACTACCCAGGCAAGAACTGTACTTCCTCCTGTCTCTTTTACATCCACAGCGATGCAAACTGGCAACACTGACAAATCAATTCAACACTGGTGATCATACAGACTTGCTAAGAAGATGGGATATACGTAATAACTGGGATATAACATAATAAGATGGCTTAAAAGCATCCTTTTTTTGTTTTTGTTGCACTGGACCACATTAAAAGCAAGCAGCACTGATGGACTTGCACCTGCTTCCAGATGAAACTGGTAGCCAGTGCAGTGCTATTCTTAATATGAATTAACTTTTAATACAGACCTGCTTCAGTTCTAATTGACTTTACAGTGCTACTAAGAATAACTATTCATCTGGCTGGCAGGCATATGTCTCCCCTTCCCCATGTCTCAATATGGACTCTGTCTTAAGGATCCTAACATGTAACACTTGCAGAAAAATACAACCAACCACTAAATGCACACAATCCTGTATTTAACATTTGATAGGTTTTGTGGGGAAGAGCCACAGATTTGTCTTTGAAAGCAGCCTGTCTCATGGAGAAAGCCACCGAGGAGAGATTGGCAGCTTACAGCCCAGGGCCAGCAGCACGGGCCGAGCAGAGGAGGTGCCAGAGATGCTGTCAGACAAAAACAGAGATGGGAAAAGATAGCGTGGTGTGGGATCTTAAAAAGTAGGACGAGAAACGCATGTTTCACATGACAAGGGGACTAAAGATACTAGGATGGGAAGAAGACCTTTTTAGTGGGAATATGTGTCTTTTTATGGGGACAAGCTCAATAACTACGATACAAGAAATCCTACTTTACTTCCATCTTCTGCTGGTAGGGTGAGGTTATCTACAGATTTAAAGGGGGTAAAAGTGGTTGCAGTCACTCAGCAAACAGGACATGAGTGTCCATAATATATAGTAACATGTATAACACGCAGTGGTCACTTCAGGCACTTTTGTGGCAATTAATAAAAAGAACAGACACTTTGCTGGTTAACAAAGGTTATTCTGCACTTTTATCCTTGCATGATACTTTAATTCAATTTATATATGAATAGGATCCTTTTCAATTTTAGGCTAATGTTCTTTTATATTTATAATATTCAGGATAGCTACACATGCTTGATTACCTTTTAAACACTTATCACGATTCCATTTAAAAATAAATGAATCCCATTTAAAAGTGACTTGTCCCCATCTTCCAGTATTTATGGACAAAGACATATGGGGCCGATTTCCCTCATTATTAAGGAGCAAGTCTGAGGCTTAAATCATTTAAATTATTCATTGACAGCAACTGGGGTATTCGTACAAACTCTCACTTACATAAGGAGTCCTACTGACAGGTCAGTCAAGTGGGCAAACAGATTTTGGGACTCATTTGAGCAGATTTTTGGATCCACAGACCCGTCTGACTTTGATTAGGGTGAGGAGTAGTTTTGAAAATCAGGCCCCAACTCCACTAATGAATATAATTTAACTGGGACTTTCAACATGGGTTGTTCTGACTGACTTTTTCTTCAGTGTCACCATGACTGAGATTCTGAGTGGTGATCAGGAGCAGCTGATGGGACATGAGTGACTGCATTGATTACTTAACAAAACTCTAGCTTCTTACAAGACACACAGTGGACATCTCTGCACAACCCGGGCTCTGAAAGCTCTCATGAAGAACAAAGCTGATTCTAAGCAAACGAAGGAAAGCATCTTCAAGCAGAAGAAACTGCCCTTCTTTAGAGTGAATTTTCCCGTTTCTGCAATACTGAAACCAGAGACAGGAGATGGATAAAACAACTGCATTGCTGAGCTTGGACTGTAACAGCCCAAATGACAAAGGCTGCAGGCATTTAAAATTCTGCTATAAAGAGACTTCCTAGCCTATCACAGCCTACTGTGTTCTCTGACCATCTCGGTGGTGGAAGACTTTGAGCTGTTAGTGTGAGTGGAGTTAGAGAGAAGAGGAATCATTCTTCATGGAAAAAAAGTTATGGTTATTCTTTGCAACGTCTTATTTTTAATTAAAAAGACATATTTCTTGCTCTCCTCAGAATGAGCCAAAGGAACATTTGTAATAATTTTCAGCCCACATTATATTGCATATATTGCAGCTGATTTTACAGGTAAGGAGGCAAATTATCATTTTTCTGCACAACTAAGTCATTATGAAGGTAACAGCAGACACTGAGCATTACCAACACCTAGAGGTTACAACGAATTTTGGGAAAACAGTTCTAGCTCTTGGAAAAGACACTTTTATATTTCAACTGTTTCTCTCTTCCCTGCCCAGCCCCATCTCCAAGCCCCAGCATGTCCCAGACTTTATTCGTATATGTGATCTTGATGGTAAAGATTACGTGTTGTGTCTGTTCCCCCTAAGAAAGGCAAAAAGGTTAGTAAGTCTTTAAACTCTCAGTTCTTGAGGCTGTTAATATTTCACATTGCCAGCAGGGAAAGGAATTAAAACTGCCAGTAGCTATCCAGATAGATTTTAAAATCCCCTTCCCTCCCCCTTCTCTCTGCCTCCCTCAGCTTCAGAGGATATTTTCCCCGCAAATTGGTTTTAAATTAAGGAAGGTGATGAAGGCAATGTGCCGTCTCAGCATTTTCCCAGGTGCACTTAATCTAATTTCATTAAGGAGATCAGGACAGATGATCGCTACAGTCGAAACATTAAGTCTGTCCATTTTTGTATAAAAAAACCATTAAGTCTGTCAAAGTGTCGGCGGGTGGGCTGTTTATTATTGGAGATGAAGGCGCGCTTTGCTTCCCCAATAAACTGTCAGGAGTAGTAAACCACAAATTAAGTGAGCTGCTGCCAAAGATTTAGGTAAAGATCTCCAACTAATTTTGACACAGGTGTGGGAAAGGCCAAGGAAAGGCTCGGAAACCAAGCCTTTTAGTGTGTGTTCGAGATATTTCAATCTGACCATGGAAGAGTGGAAGACTGGGCATCGGCGGGTGTGATCAGGCAGAACTGCTGGTGCCTCTGACACTCTGGACAGTGTTGACAGGAGCTGTGCAGCAGTGTGTGCCACAGAACCCAACCTGCAGAGTTCACCTCTGCTTTAACCTGCACTCATCCTGCCACAGCTTGTTTTATGCAGATAAGAACCCAGAGAAGCTTCATTCAGCCCACTGCTCTGTTTTAAACTTCTGCACAGCTTTGAGTGAAATGTAAAATCGCATTCCTCAGACAATCAAACAAAACTAGAGGAAACCCATCAATGCAGAAACTTTGGGAGACCAAGAGCCATGACAGAAATCAAGTTAAGCTTTCAGATACTATAAAACTAAATGTGAGTCATTTGCTAAAGAGAAGATTTTCCGTCTCAAGAAAAATGCGGCTGGGTAGAACTTGGTATTAAATACCATCAAGAAATGTTAAAAATTATAAAATACTAACTTGAATTACACAACCTCTACAGTACATGCAGATAAACTAATAATAATTAGTATGGAATCAGAAGTGATGCTCTTAACTTGAATTTCATGATGAGGGAAAACTATCACATTTGCAGGTAAATGCTATGGGCTGCCTTGAGCATCAAGGGTGGGCAGAGCAGATGGAGTTTCAGTTTTCCATCCCAGGCGCAGCAAGGGCAAGGACAGAGCCCGAAATGCAGGCAGAGGCTTCCACAGTGCTGCAGGGATTAAAAGGAAGATGTGGGAGAGGTGGAAGGCAGATTACAACATGAAAAATGACTGGCTCACCCTTAGTCTACATCCGGAGCTGAAGACTCACAGGTGACTGACGGACAAGGACTTTTTCTTGTTTCCTGGGAAGAACTGTGTGAGCTGGTGTGTCTGTACCCCGGGGCAGCACTAGGGCTAAGGGATGACCCTGCAGAGGGAGGCTTATTTACAGTCATGTATTTTAACCTCTCTTGCTTTAAATTTTCTCTGTAAAGCACCTCACTTTGGTTTGGGTTTCTGGAAAGCCAGGACACCTGTCCCTGAGGGTGCACAGTAGCACCAGCTGAAGCATCTCCTCTCACTCAGGGTGCCATGGCAAACACCTTACTGATCTGGCAGACAAAAGGAGCAGATGATAAACAACTGATAAGGGAAAGCAGCAGCTGATAAACAGTTAGAAGACTCACCTTGGCAACAGAATACCCATTTCAAGCATGATGCTTTAAGTAAGGGTGAATTCTCAAGCAAGGTAAGGCAGACATGACTTCTGGTCTTTACTGCTGATACAAATGTTGTTGCTGCCTCTTACATAGCTGGAAAACTCCTGCGAAACTTTGTTTGGATTTTGTGTGCGTATGAGACCCAGAAGCTAGAACTGCTGGAAAGCTACAAAACCCAAAGCTGGCTTGTGGGCTATCCTTCAGCTGTATTCTTTATACCTGCACCGGGGACACAGTGCTGCACACTGTGCTCTTCTGTATTAGTGCTTAACCTGCTAAATAATTCTGGAATACACGATAAACTCTGCAAGTAAAATGAGGGCCTGCAATCACAGCTGTATTGGAGAATGCAGCCTCCAAAATTCTCATCTTCCTGGCATCTTTACGGTTAATTATCTCATTAGATTTAATTAATTGAACTGCCTAACTCAACTGCCAATTCCTATCACTTGCCTACTCTGTTATGTTCTATCTAATCACCTTCCAAAGAGTTACTGCCATTGCACAGGTAGCCCTTTGGATTTAAGGCTGTCTTATAATGGTGTTTGTTGATGTGGGCAGAGAGCTGCACAAGATTGCTCTCTTCCCTGATGCCTCACCTCTTAGAAGTTTCTTCACAAGGCCCCTGGTAAGATCAGAAAACGCTGGATGGGGAACTGGGACAGTAAGACGTTAAACAATGGAAAAAGCAGAGAGCTAGAGACATGCTGACTGCCAGTGCAGAACTGGTATTATCCTGCCATGCCCAAGAGCTCTCCATAAGATCTCTTCAGTCCTTTTATGTGAGTTAATGATGGATTTTTGTCAGCAAACTAGAAGGCTTTTCTCATTGTCTGCTCTGAAAATTTTTTCCTATGTTTTCAACAATGAATATGGGCACCACAGACTGTGATGACTCAGCTTGTTATGTACAGACTAATGTATTTATTAATTTATTTTGAGGTTTTATCTGGATAAGAAAAAAAGCACAAAATCTCAGCAGGAGGGGAAAACGTTGGTGCTGAAATGTTGACTGTTTCATTTTGTCAACTGCATTTTTACTTTATTTAAATACAAAGGTCAAGAAGAGCCATTATTACTAATATTATTTACGGGAGTTGCAGTCAAGAAGCACAACTTGGAAGGCTCCTCTCCCTCTGGAAGGGCTTACAGGGCTTAACTCAATTGACCCAAGTCTCAGTGGGAACCTTTGTGTCTGCTCCATGCACATGGTGAGTGGAATGATGGAAGCTGAGGGCATGCCAAGTCTCTCTCCCATCTGGCATTTCCCAAAGAGCAATTGAGTGAGCTGGGAATGCAGTGGGCTTAGAGGATGCTATTTTCCTGGTAAATCTGTTCATGGAGAACAGATGAAACAAAATAAATTCATTTTTGTCTTCCTGTACTGGCAACATTACATTTGCCTGTTTATAGCACCCAAATCTTTCAAGGGCTATAAGGTTATTTTAAATTCAATATTTTGATATTGTTTAAAAAACAGATCTGTTTTTAATAACAACATGCAGCTTGTCTGTAAAAGAAATGCTTTCTTGCATTAGGAGAATTAACCATCTTTACCAGTTACTACAATATAGGAGTTGGCTTTCTCACTAGTTTTCACTCTTTATCATTGGGTTTTCAGTCTGTAAAAACTAAAGCTTAGCAGGAGCACTAATTCTGTGAATGTATGTATATATGTCATAACTACTGTGTGATGCAGTGACACAGCCAAGGCACATGAGTCCACAGCAGCATTCAGCACTGCTGTCCATAAGCTGGAGCATCCTATGGTAAAAGGGCCACTTAAATTCTGCCTGAGAACCCAGCTGAGAAATAACTGGCAAATGGAGACTTCTTATTATTGGCCACAGCTGAAAACTGTCATAGACTGAAGTGTAATGCTAACAGAAGTGCAAATACTGCCATGTGAAAGCCCTCAGCTCAATTCCATGTTTGATCTTTCCCTTCTGCTGCAACCAGTAAGAATTTGAATTTCTGGAAAAGTACCAAGTTTAATCCCTCAGAAAAAAAGGACAATTGAATGATGGACAAAACCAGTTTGGGGACCTTGGCTTGGGTAGGCTTCAAAAATAGCAAATTACAGATTACCCAACAATAAGATAAAGAGCCCTCCAACACCATTGCTGGAGGCTTCTCTTCCTCTGCTCCTTATGTTTTATCTATTAATGGGAAAAGTGTGTTCCAATAGATAAATCTGTTTCCATGAGGGTGGCAATTTCCACTTCAGGTAATCTCATACACATGACACGTACACAGAGTGACCATTCCTACTAGAGCAATTCCTAGACCTCTCTTCATTATTATATCCCTTTCTTCTGCTGCCTAAACTATGATTTTTCCTGTGGGCTCGTGGATACCCTTTCAAGGTCAACAAAGCTGAAACAGCAGTGATAATTTCATCTCCCAGATCTTCCACACAGTTTATTCTTCTCATTGCTTCCGCTCTTATCACCTCCATTTCTCACTCAAGCTCACAGTTCTCATCACTCTCTTTGACTCGTAACACCCTCAACATCATGATTTCAACCTATGTTTAAGTCCGGTATATTCTTATTCTCTATAACATAATGAGCATCCTCTGTTCATCCACACAACCAAGCTCTTGACCAAGCTCTGATTACTTCACTTTTCATTTACCATTTCATCCTTTCCTCTTCTGGTGACAGCAGATGTATCTGCGTCCTTTTGCCAAGGAGAAGCTTCTGCAAGATCATTTTCCAAATCCGTGGCTTTGTTTGCTACACAGCTTCCCACTTCCTAAATGGCAGACTCTTCATGTTTTGACTCCTTCACAGCTTACCTCCTCTTCCCAACACTGACATTCAGCATTGCAGTAAACTTTCAGCTCTCACTCGTCTGACTTGATCACGCCCTCGCTAAACTTTCAAATAAATGCCTCCTTACTACTTAGGACTGTGCCTTTTGCTACAGAGAATAACTTCCCACTCATGGCCATAAAGACACCTGACTTGCCCTCTCAGACGCCTCCTAAAACCTTAATACCTACAAATTCCTCCTTTACCTTAACACCTACGAAATCAAAGCTGGACAACAACAAGGCTGCTGTTGTACAAAAGTAGTGCTGTTGTTGACAGTGTCCCCCCATTTACTGGAGTCCCTTTTCTCTAATCTCATCCTTAAGCTGTGAGCTGTTCTGCATCTGTACAGCACAGAGCAAGATGGGAAGCCAGCCTGTGGTGGAGCGATGACAGCACCACTGTGCTGCTTCCCTCTCATCTATCAAGGGCTAAACTGCACCTGTGCTTGTGGTGCTCATGCTTCCAGGCACCCACTGAGACCCAGAAATTAGCACAGCAAACTACAGCATGGTAAGGCTGACTCACGTTGCCTCAAGCAGGGTCTAATAAACTCACTGGGCTGCTGCAGAAAGTCATGTGAAAGCACTGTTTTAGAAACCTGACTTCAAAACTTTTTGTTTTCATCTTGGATAGAACTTTGCCTGTCTCAGAGGTTGCTTGCTATAGCTAAAACACAAACTACAAAACCAATATATGGCAAATACAGATTCAACTTAGAAACACAGTTCCAATTTTTGTACATCTTACTTAGCTCCACATTAAATGAAGAATGCTTGATATCTACCCCTTGATTTGGAGAGCTCACTTACAATGTGGGACCATGTAATTAAGCTGACAACCCACAATTTCATACGCAGCAGACAGAAGTCCAAGACTGGAAGAACATGAACAGAGAATTACTTTTAAAGAAAGAAATAGGCTTTTTTTAATGCAATCTTGAACACTGTTATTAAAAAAATGAGAGCAACATTTTGGAGTAACGAGCAGAGATTACTCATTCCCTTGTTTTATACAAGTTGACTTTTGGCTTTCTACAGAACACCATTTAACAGAGCACATTACCAAGCTGCTAGCCACTTTTCACAGTGATGCTAAAGCAGGTAAGAGACAATAAGTGGAACTGTTGATGGTTTATATTACTCTATTATGTTAATGTTCACTAAAGTATGCCATAAGCTCTCTCATTACATGTGTATAAACCAATTCTCTGTGGTGTTATTCCTGTGCTAAATGCTATAACTACATAAATCTTGAATTAATGGAGACTTTATAGTTCCTGAAAATGAAGGGTAATTGCTATCTGTTAATGCTGTTGTTGCTATTAAAGGAAGTATATATTTTCAGTAACAATGTTTATGGACCGTGAGCTTCACATCACAGCTATAGCACAGAGCACAGATAGTGTAATACAACTATCAGACTGACTCCCTTTCTCTTCCTCCTCCCTCACAAAAAGCACAGTATCATTTCCACAGCTTTGACAAGCTACCCTGCAATCCTCTTAACAGCTGCAGAGTCCAACCCAATGTCCTTCGCTGAACATACAGTAAAAGAAACAGGATTTACATTTCCATCTCTGGGAATGCATGATTTGCTAAGTTTCTCGCTTGGTTAAATGGCTGGACAGCTCACTTTATTAGTTTGGGTATCTCAAACAGTTCTTTGAGAAGTGTGTGGTGACAGAATGATAGGTGTGAGAAAGGATCATCCCACTTACTTCCTCTGAGATTTCAGCAGTGATGCAGAAGTGAAAGGCTATACTTGGTCAGAGACAGTTCTCAGAAAGTAGATGGGATAGACAAGTCCCCAGCCTTGAGGCTCCTCTTCTCCCATTATTAAAACCAGCAGCACTCTGTTTAGAAACATCCTCACAATCTGCTGTGCAGTAAAGTAATGGCTCCTCGGTTCTGAGACACCTTACATGTGACTGACTATGCTCAATTACTTTTCTCCTCAGGAGTCCTGCACAGCACAGCACAAGGAAAAAGCCCAAACCATCAGGAGAGCGTTTATATTTTACAATGCAGTGAGGGTAAAACCTTAATTTTACTCTAACGTCTACGTTTGAAAACATTAAGAGCTCAATAGCCCATATACCTACAAACTAAATAAATAGTGGATAATTACTAGCACGGTGCAGAGAGAGAAGTAGGAGGTGGAAAATTTCAGTTTTGCTTCTAGCTCTGTCACTGACTCAGTTTGCTCTTGTACATTAACTTCTTTTTTTTTTGTCTGCTTTCCTCAGGAGTTACATGCAGATGACAGTGATCCGCTGTTTATGACTAACAAAAAATGTTATGCAAATCAAAAATTCATCAGTAATTCCCGCCCTGCCCTTCATTAATGCCAGCATGTGTAGGTGTACCTAAGAAAAGCTGTTCCTTGCTGACCAAGCAGGAAAACAGGATTGTTCTGCAGCACTGAAATAAAGCCGACCCATCACGTAATTTGGGAAGCCCAGCCTAAGCACTATGTTGGACACTCCATCTGGCAGCAATAGCCAGGCAGCATTATTAGGAGATACGTTGTGCCAACACATGGAAAGGGGAAAATGAGCTTAATCCCTCAGGATATTCACATCAAGATTTTTATAGCTCCTTGTTGCATCAGCCAACTTAAATTTTAGACAAATATGGAATGAGTTTCCAGGAGTGTAGTATGTCAGGTATCAACAGAGCAAGTCAGGCTGTCCCTCTGCTCCCCAGCTGGAAGGCAATGTTGCACTTACATTATCCCCATGAAAGGTTTGAAGCATCTTCACTTCAACCTTGGAAAGTTTACATGCAAGTGCCCATGTCTTTGCTGACAGGAAGAGCAACCCCACTTAGCTCCAGAGACCTATTTAATAGAATTGTGTCATGTCTCATGTCTCTACAGATCAGGCAAGAGATAGTAAGATGATGATCTTGTGCTGCTTTCTTTATGCAGAAAATAAATGTCATTATTAAGGCGGAGACACCTTAAGGAGAAGGTAGCTAGGAAATACATGAGCCTAGAAGGTCAAATTACAGTTATAGATATGTAAAGAAATGCCATAATAATGGTAAGGAACACTATAATAGCCTTTCATTTGCTGTAAAGGACAGTAAGTTAGCAGCCAAACACAATGCAGCTTCCTCTGAAGGTAACCTCAGATCCCACATTCTGAAAGCTAATCAATGCTGTTCAGATTTCAATTTCTTCTCTACAAGGTGAAGTCAAACCTAATCTACCAAACGTCAGTCTCAGATGTAATGCCGCTAGCTGGGTCTACCAGTGTAATTTAGATAATCATTAATAGCATAGCTGTATAATAAAACTACATGTCACTTACAACTTCATCTGAGGTTTGACTGGCAGATCTTTAAACAGTTTTCTAAGTGATGGCTTTTACTTTCTCTGATTGGGCAGTCTAAGAAATGTTTTAACCCTATGGTATCTAAGCTTTAGGGAATATGTGATTTTTTACCCTCACCACCCCTGCTGTCAGCTCTGCTCCCATGTAACCGTGTAAGAAACAGAACCCTGGGCTGGTTTCAGGGAGTGACTTCACAAAATTAAAAACAATATAAAATATGTACAGTATCTTTCATTCAACACATGATTTAAATGTTTCTCTTCCATCAAGCCTTCATCTCAAAACACAGCTTTTGCCATATTCCAGGGATATTTAGTATTTAATGGGACTTTGAAGAGAAGAAGTTGAAGAAACCTTAATGTTTCTAAAGCTCTAACAAGACTAACAAAAAGAAAAAGAGTTAACCAGAGGAAGCTTTTCGTGTAGTTCCTTGAACTCATGGTAACTTCTGACGTATGGCTGCAGCCAAGTGTGCTGTTGAGGAGACAGGGCTGCCTGAAGTCAGCCTCTACTTCTGTAATGCTGACCAGGAGAAACCTCTGTGCCACAGCTTCTCATGAATGAATGCCAGGGACTGGACAGCCAAAATATAATAAAGGTTTGATGAAGATCTAACTTGAGACTGCCAAGTTTGATCTGTCAGAAGCCAGCAAGGAATACTCAAGTCTTTTATACACCTGACGCTTAAAAGCATAGCACGACTGGTGGAACATAGTTGGACTTCTCTGTTTTCTTTCCAAAGGTGAATCAAGAAATCCCCATACACAAACAAAACCCTAAACGCAAACTACAACCTTTCAATGACCAACCCCTGTACTCAAAAGAAGGTCAGAAAAATCATTGCTGTGTGATAAATATGCATGCAACATGACAAAACACTCCTTGACAGTTACCACACTGCCTGTGAGGGCAGGTACCAGTTGTCCCATATTCTAAACTGATTACAAAATTGACATCTTCAAAGGTTATTATAAATTAAATATGGGCTCCTGACAGGTTATCAGAGGGAGACTTCCTCTGAAATAGCACTAACACTATGACTCGGGACTCACCAAATACTGACATTTTAATCAAGACTATTATGTTAATGGGAGTTTCTTTCCTGTAAACAAAAGCTTGTGAAGATCACAGAGTACCTGATCCGATGTTTTTTTCATTCAATTATAGATATTTTTAGATTGTTGTGAAGACTGCAGGAAAAACGTTACTTTCAAAGTCATTCTTATTTTCACTATCACGGAATTTCCAAGCATGTGAAAGAAGAAAATTCAGTCTTACCTTATCGTCAATATCGCTCTCACTGTCACACTGTGGATTAGAGAGAGAAAAAAAGATTTTGAGAAACACCTTTATGTACAAGGATTTTTTGCATCATCCTCTTAAATCTTTAGGATAGCTGTTTATGATGTTCACAGTTCAATGAAATACACTTCTGATGTTTGCTGTAATGCCTTTTACACTGCTGGCATAAACCAGACAAAGCCAGATTCTCTTACAAATTTATGATGTGCTCTTACTTGCATGGGGGAAAGCGAACTTTAAACAAAAAAGACAATCAGTGATCCATTATAACAACCACCGTAACACAAATACCACAACAAAAAGCATGCCATTTTATCATCCCAAATTGGGGAATATATAGTAACAGTTTTGCATTGCTTCACCTTGATAAGCACTTTGTCATCTAACAAGGAAACTGTGAAACTGGCAATCAATTTCTAATTTAATGAGTGGTACCAAGAATAGTAATTAAAATACATCATAAATTCTGGTACATTTTTTTAGTTTGAATGAGATCACGATCCCAGGAGGAAGTGTTTACTTAGAGAGTTTTGGAGTGTAATCTCTTACAGGCTCTGAAAATGAAATGCTCTATTTTCACAGCACACATGATGGAAAGATAACTTGAGCACTAAACATTTCAGGACAGACACATCTTGCTGGCTGGAGCTAAGAAAGATTTACAATTGGGAACAAAAATAAATCTCTTGGTCTCTGTTATGCTGACAGAAAGCGGCCAGGGTGTTTTGTAGCCTTGGTGCCCAATGGGAATTTTCACCTTCAGCTGATGGGGATGGCCTGGGGGGGTGTCTGTAACCGGCAGCATCCAATTGAGTTCACTGAGTCACCAAGAGGGAACTCTGCAAGCCCGTAGTGAAAAGCTCCAAATGTGGAAACGGTCCACAAGTACACACGGCCCATGGTACACACGCCTCAGTGTCAGGAATGTAAAAGAAGGAATCGATCTCTTTGGTCATTTTGTCCTGATTTGCCTCATGGATTGGGGAGGGAAAATCTTTCCTGTTACATTCTCTTATTCTAAAGTCACAAGGAAGAAATTTTGGCTGTTATATTCTTAGTTTTCTGCTGACTTTCAAGAGGATATTTCATCTCTTCTTTTATTTGGCACATGAAATGATTGACCCCAAATACATTTTATTCTTAAATTCTCTGAAACACGTTGAGCACAAGAAGAGTCCCGTACAGTGGGGGGATGTTCCATAGTGACTCTACAGTGAGGACTGCTCAGCTTCCCAAGTGACTCCTTATTCCCATTTAACTGCAGTGAAAGATCACATAGCCATGTCTTTAGTAAATACCTTCCCATAAGCCATTTGTGCCTTTTTTGGGGACTACTATTCTGTCACTGAACTCGATGAAAATTACTGTAGAAAGCATGGTTTCTTTTTTTTTTTTTTGGCATAAAAATAAGTTAGCACACTCAGTCATGAGTTCCTTAAAAATTGTATGTTCAGGCAATATCAATATAAATTTTAATTTTTACAGGGACTTAAAGAATGATACACTGAAATAATAAAATAACCAAAAAACATTAAACTCAGAAATCTGTTGACTACAAAACATTCAAAATTATCATTAAAACGCAGACACTTTTGCCTATGTGTCCCAGTTTAATAAAACCTCAGTATTGAAAATATGAATAAATTTAGCCTAAAAATATTAGAGACCAGATGTAAAAAACTTTTTGGAACTTGAGTAACATTCTTCAAATACAAAGTAGTATTTTAGCCTTTCTCTCTGTAATAAAACCTGTCTTCCTATTTCTCACTGCATTATACTTTTTTGAAAAAAGAGGACAGGCTTTTTTTTTACCTTCAAAATTTGAACATCTAGAATGCAAACCCTATTACACATGGTTTGTATTACTAAAAGGTGCAGAATTCCTTTATTTGGATGCTTAATTTTCCTTTGTATCAATATGCAACTTTGTCTCATGTAGATAAGTGAAAGTAGCAAAAAGCCAGTGAACCATCAAATCCACATGCTAAATTTTATAAACAGACATATGAATGAAGCAAACATCTGCTCTCTGAGAATATATTTTCCTTGATTCAGGACCTGTAAAGACTTCATAATTAATTGCTTTTAAAATGGAAAAGACAGCAAAGAATTTTGTTTCATTTTAGCTTACATCTTCCTTAATCATGATTGCATCAGTCTTGCAAATGAAGAAGCCAGAAGGGCAGTGGATGCAGATCCACATGTGAATGTGGCTCCATGCGGACACGGAGCTCTCTGTGCAGCTGTGACTGCAAGATGGGTGGTTTAAAAACTGCATTTGTGACAGTGAGTTGCCTAATTTCTTGTCTGCCTTATGAAAGCAGGTCCTCTGCCACCTCTCCAGCCACGTTGGATCACTCAAGTGCACAAACTGTCCCTGTACTGGTTCCTACGGTGTGGCTTTAAATCACCAAAATACCACATCTTAATCCATGTGAGAATGAAGTCCTAAACTGGCCCAAAGCTACTAAGCAGTCTGTGTGATGAGAGATTGTGGAGGAAGAATTAACAAGCCAATATTTATAAAATTTGGACTTCTGCGTAATAGACAAGAAAATAAAAAGCTCAAGACTCATGGCTACCAACCCACGTTAATCTCCCACCAACTCCTGAAGAAAATACAGCCCACTTTGGTGGAAAATGCCCCACGCTTCAGAATTCGCTCACGTTTTCTTCTTTTTATGCTAAAGAAACAGGCTCCCACATTCACATCTAGAAACAGGAACCCACAGGCTGCTGAACAAGCAACAGCACTGAAAACGCAACGACAGCAAAACCAAACCTGCCCTGACAGACCTGCGAAAAGCAGAACCAGTGCTGACCGTTCGCTTCGCTGGGGGTGTGTGCGTGTCAAAACCCATGGTTTCAATGGGTTGGTTTGGTTTCTGCGGTAACAGCCTTCAACCTCCATGTGCTTGCTCTCCCCCAGCCTCCTCCTCATCGCCATCGCCCACCCTGGCAAAGCCCTCGCTCAACACAGACTGAGGCGGGTACGTTGCATCGAAGGGATGTCGAAATGAATAATGAAGTCAGGAGAAACTTCGGTTTGGCCACAGATAATTTTCTGTGTTTTAAAAGCCAACTTATCCTGTTTTGTGAGAAGAAGGAGGCCAAGGAGCTCCATGCGAAAGTAGAGGCCACCACCCGGCTGAGCCCACCTCCCACGCAGCTGTTGTTGAGGGACAAAAGCCCTTGTCAAAACAAAAAAAGTTAAAGAAAATGTGGAGAATGGCAACTGTTGAAAGCTATGGGGGCTCATTGAAAGACAAAAGCTTCAATTACCTGGATTTTTCTAAAGGCCTGTTAACACTCCTGGTCTATAAGCGGGACTGTAAACAGCCATTGTGTTGGGTTCATAAAGGCTCCTAAAGGGATTATTCACTGGGTTGTGCCAATTGGCTCTCAATTCCACCAAGAATGTTTGCAAAGCCGACCCCTAATTGTGCTGCTTTTTGGAAACAATTTCTTGCAGTGACAGATTCCAGCCAGAAGAAAGCCTCCCATGAGGTCGGTTGGGCAGAAACAACGCATAACTCAGGTACAATTGGCTCCGTGCACTGTAAAAAGGCCTCGTTCCTCCCTCCTCCTCCCTGTTCCGCCCTGCACAGGATGACACAACTCCTGCAAAGGAGCGACCCAGAGCCAAAGAGCCTCTGCCAAACTTCCATGGGTTCACCAGGGCAGGACACAATCTGGAGGCCAATGGACTGTACTCCAGCTGAGGGTTCCGACTCTGGGTGAAGTAGGAAGCAGAGCAGTCAGAAAATCTAATGCTTTCCTAATCTCCAACTTAGCAAGTCCACCATCTCTCTCCTACCCGTTCCCCTGCTGCACTCTAAAGACCTGAGGAATCACAGGCAGAGCTCCCATATGTGTAGAGCACTCCATGTGGCTTCTCATTTTTTTTGACGCTGAGGTGGAACCTCGCTTTTCAGGTGCCCCCCTCCATCAGAGTCTTCCCACCAGGCAAGGAGCTCTGATGCATTCCATCACCTTGTACAAAGCATCTCAACAGGGGACAAAGATGGACTTATGGCTACTGTAGAATAGACAACAGCATACTTGGCAAAGGACCTTCTCTTACCATTGCACTGGGCTCCTTGCAAGCTGTATTAAAATTGCTTGTACTGTGATTCTGGTTATTTTCTGTTGAGTTTAATGAGCATGAAAATATCTTTCAACCCTTTTCTTACTCCCTATGTTTTAACTTCCAGATGATCCGTTTTTTCTTCACATAAAAAAAAAAGTGCAACACTGATTTACATGAAATCAGATAGTCATATAAACTGTCTCATGCCAGGAACAAGAGTTCCAAGAAACAAAACGAATCCAAGACTGCAAGACTGGCAACACTTCAGCGTTATGTCAGTTAGGTGCAGAGAAACACTGTTATTTCAAAGGGAGCCACTTCCTCCAAGCTTTTGAGAATTGCACAGAAGTCACTTCAGTTGACCAACATAAACTCAATTATCTCCTTTTTTCACCCAAACCCAGCAGTTTATCATTTAGGTAGTGCCTACACCACCTCAAGGCTTTGGGCCCCATTGTGCCAGACAGTGTGTAACACAGGAGTTACTGGTTCCTGCCTGGACAGCTGACAGAAATGCTTGTGTTTCTCTTTGCACACAAATAGACATACCTACAGATATTATTTATATTATGGTTAAGCTGTGGGTGATAGACATCCAAGCTAGCTGTGTGAAGAAACAGATCCCAGCCCAGAGGGACATGTAATCTAACTAGTCTACCTGCAACTGAAACTGTCTGGGGAAGTGGAAGGCTGAGAGGAGGCAAAAATATTAAATATACAGTCTATAATATTACAATGCAAGCTGGCAGGGTAGAATACATATGTAAAACATTGCATAGAATATATGAACAGTGTAGATATCTATGGAGCTTGCACACCCACTCACAGTCCCAGAGGACTGCCATGTCACTGCCATCTTATTATTTCCAACCCTATTTAGTTACTGAATTTTCTTTTAATAGCAAGGCTTGGGGAAGTATTATGCTCAAATCCCAGGTTGTTAATGTTTCTTTTAAAGGAAGATGTAAGATCAAGCCTATTTTTAAGAGCCCTTCCCTCTCCATGCCCTCTGAGCTAACTTCCCAGGAGCAGCTCACAGTGACACTGCGTATGGATGCGCGCTCGTGTGTGCAGGGGGAGGGTGTTGTTTCCTATTAAGTCTGGCATCAGATTCATGTCTGCAGGGGCTTGCTTAAGATGATAGGAAGAGAGAGTTTTATCATGAGCCAGACTGACAGAAAAGCTTGCTAATGGGACTTGAGGCATACACAGGAAAGAAAGTGCCAAAACATTAAGCTACCGCCAAGTGTCAGAGGGCCACTGATTTATTGCTGCAATTTTGCCACTGTGTCCTTTATAAGGTCCCACAAGTCCTTCCTCCTGGCAAGAAGCTGTGAGCTGCTGCAGCTCGGGGAGAAGTTTAGATCCAGAGCACAGAAAGTGTCCAAGCGAAAGGGGGAGGGCCGGGGGGAGGACGGAAATCGAATGTTGACTTGAACTTGCCCCAGGCAGCAGAGTCCTCTTAGCTCCACTGCCTCCCTGACAGCTTGATGAAATGAGTCAGGGCCTCCCCATGGCTAGACCAGCTCAGCCTTCCAAGTGCCGGGGTAGAGCTGTAAGAAACAGATTGAGCCTCAGGGCAGCAATTTTTTTTTCTCTTTCTCTCCTCAGCATTTGGCTGGGGGAAGGGGGAGGTTATGAGCACTACAGATGTATAGGCTGAGCCTTTGTCTGCGGAGGGGGAGGGCGAGGGGGAGAGAGAAGAACAGCAAGAGAGTATTAGCTATGGCAGCCGAGAATAGCCCTGAGCACTATAACTAATTTTGAGGGGCAGTGATGCATTGTACAGGCTATGTGCTGTTTGGTCTGAGGGGGCCCCTGTTGTGAAGCAGCAATCAAGAGGACATTTTGTTAAGTGACCAACAGCTGTCATCTGCAAGCCCAGAGTGGGGAAGGAGGGAGCAAGGGGAAGGGAAAAGGGGAAAAAAAAAAAAAAGAGCATTTGTCCCTTAGAGGCAGAGCACATTAATCCACCAATCTGTCACAGCTTTAACTCAAAATGTGCTTGGTGCCTCCAAAGAGTCGAGCTCCACTCCATCAGCCACCCTGAGAGATGGGTACCTCTCAACCTGCTCCAGCCTGCCAGACACAGGGAGCTTCCCTACCTCCGCGGGTCGAGAAACTGACGCTAAAAATACTGTTTAAGTCTCTTTTCATTCCATAAAATTGAGTTGATCTGCTGCAGCTTAGGGTCAATCCCTCAAGGACTGTTTTTTCCCCCCTTCCCTTTTCCTTAGCACTCATAAATTAATCAGGAAGACCCTGACTAAGTCATTTCATGCTGTACAACATAAAAGAAAGTCCCCTGATGATCCATGCAAGGATCTATTAAAAGCGGGAGGAGGGAGGGAAGAAGGGTTAGGGAAGAGGGAGAAAAGGGAGGGGGGGAAAGGAAAAAATCTCAACCTTTTTGATATTTTAGGATAAAAGCTGGAGGACTTTGTTACGAATTCTAGCCAACATCAAAACACCTTAAATAATTCAAAGAACATGTTAAAGGGAAGAAACTGAATGTTGCTCTGATGTTCAGTTGATGCAACGCAGAATATTACCCAAAACAGCACAGCCTGTTAAGGGAGACAGCAGCCTTGAGCATTTCAGTTCTTTAGAAAAATGTCAGAACCTGTAAAAATCATAATTTCCAGCAACTTTTTTTTTTTCATGATATAAACTCAGCGAGACTGAAATGTAGGTTTCTGACAAGCTGTTAACAAGACAACTTTAGAAATCTGTCTGGAGCTCTCAGGGAGATGGGCTGCCATTTCACTGCTTCGAAGAAGTTCATGACATGACAAGCAAAAATCAGGGAACAGAGACCTAAAAACCACGGTGTAATTTTCATTTGCTTCTGTCGTGAAAGAATTCAAGCAGAAATATTAGAAGGCTGCACAACTAAAAAAGCCAGCAACTGGAAAATCATTGCTGTGGTTTGACAAGCACATCTTTTATGCTGAAAATGGTTTCCTTATTATTATACCTATATACAGGAAAGCACTTTCGGAGAAAAAGGGATAATCACAAATTATTCCTTGAGATTTACAAAGTAAGATCCACTGCTGCCTACTTTCAAACCAAGTCTAAAAATTATCTAGTTCAAAGGAAAGAGTGACCAACCCATGGTGAAAAAGCTGTAAGAGTCACTAGATATCTCTTAGTTTCCCACATCCCTGACCTTCCCCCCCATAGGAAAGGTAGAAATATCTTTCCATAATCCAGTCTTTTACTGGAGCCTACACAGCTCAATCTTGCTACATAAGTGTTTAATAAAGACACACTCATTAAAAATAGAAAAGTCAGAATACAATGCCATCTACACAGCAATGTTTATACCACGCTCAGGAGAGGCTTTCTGGCTGGTTTACCATATTATACTTCTTACTCTATGATTTAATGTACCACTAGAATGCTTTGCCATAACTTTTGGATGATTTAATGTCTTTTCCAGAATCAATACTGTGGTTAGAAAAAAGCCAATCAATAGATCTATCTATCTATCTATCTATCTATCTATCTATCCATCCATCCATCCATCCCCATATAATATTTCTCTTTCAATATATAGTTTCTCTCCCTCTTTCACTATTTGGACTAATTCTAAGTATTTAATGGTAGGTTGATGTAGCTGGCTTGAAGTCAATTTACTGACTGTGATTGACTCATTACATCTATGGTTGGAGAATCACAGCACCTTTGGGACAAATGCTTTGGGAAACCCAAAATACAACCTTATGCTTAATTTCAGCCTGTATTTGCCTATAAAGAAAGAGATCAGACAATGTAGGAGGTCACTGTCACTAGTAATGCCTGTGATCACACCAAGGGGTAAATGTGAATTATAGACCACATTTAGCACAGCATTTGCAAGGACCACACAAATAATGAACTGAAGCTTTTTCACCGCTTTCCTATTTCAACATTTTTCCACATGGCTCCGGTGGTGAGATCCCACAGCCACACTTGGGTAATTGAAAGAACAGTGCACGCAGAGTTGAATGGTTGACACTGCATTTCACCAATTTACAAAATAGAGGAGACTTTGACAAGAAAAAAGATGCAGTCTGCTTCTCTTCTGAAGTGCTCACAAGATCTTTTCACTCTTCCGTTGCTTAGGCATTGTGTCACCTGTCACTCACTTTCTTTTCATTAGACAGACCTACTCCTGGGGACATTACAGCTTTAATGCTGCATATGGGTCCTCACTGAGGAACCTGAAAAACATCCAGTACTTTCCAATTCTATAGTTTCAAGCTATGACTAATGCCATTTGCTTGCAAGAGACGTCTTGTCTTTCTGCCTCCCCTTGACCATGAGCCTCCTGGTTTGGAGTTACCTGGACCCCCTGCCTCAGCTGCTTTGGTCCTTCATACTCTCCTGGGAGGAGAAGACATCAAGAGTGGATTTGTAGTGATTCACTGCACAAAGCAACTCTAATTTTGTTTAATGCAAGGATGCCTAGATGATATGCCCAAGAGAATCAAGAGAAGAAAAATGGTTTAAAGCCATTATGTATGTACAACAATGAGAGGCTGCTGCAGTTTGGAGAGGGTGTTATAAGCTTTCTCTAAAATTAAGGAGGAGTTTAGGACTTAATATGGATATTGTCAAAAGCCACTTTAACCATAATGATCTGTCTGGTAAATCCTCACTTACTATAAACATTAGCTTCCTTTTCTGTTTGGACTGCAAATCTAGTCCTTCACTATGCCATGTCCACGTCCTCATGGAGTCATCAAAAAGTACTGGGCCAGTACAAAATAACAGAATTTGTTAAAAGTACCCCTGCTCTAATGGAAAGCATTTAGTTATTCTCAGCTCCCTGACTCCAAGGTCTGTGACTCTATTTGGAAATTTCATTTACATATTTATTTAGTACAGAACATGCATGGCTGTCTTCCCTTGGTGCAGAACCATTCTTTGCTGCAGGAAGCTGTTAGAGGGGATTTCAGCACAGAGCTCTGGAGGAAAGGCATTTCTTAATACACCTCCCTATCTGGCTTAATTAACAGCCACCCTCCGGAATAAGGGTGATGGAGGATCTCTGGTTATGAAACTTGCCATGGTTTCTTACAGCTGATTCACAAGAATGTTTATTTCATTTATATACTTCATTTTTTATATACATATTTACACATGTACACACTTCTTCTCATGCTGCAAAATTTCTTTTTCATTACTTCTCCCTGTAAGTCCAAGAGGTGCAAACAAAAGAACGTATCAGGCTATGCATATCACAGATTTTTCTATTTAAATGCAAGCCAGAGACACAAAATTTTCTAACATGAATATTCAGAAGTGGGGACTAATTTTAGAATTAGAGCTGATATCACTCAGGTATGAAGGCAACTCTCTGCTGTGCCTTACAGTCATTTGTGTTGGACCTGGGAGGATGAGTGAGCTGAAGCCAAGCTGAATTCAGCTGGGCTGACTGGCTACATACCTTGGATCACGCCACTATGATGCTATGTGGAATATTTTAGCATACTGGAACTTTGGATGTGGAAAACCATCTACAGTCTATACTGTGTTCTCAACATACATTAATTCAGTAAAGAAAGGTACAGTTCATTCTTCATTTAATGATTATAGAAAGGTTATGCGAATCAGCTGCTTTGTTTTGTTGAATGTCTTTAGCTACTAAAAGTCCCTGTTGCTGTCAGAGAGAAGATTTACAGTCCTTATATATAATTAATATAATAATTAATGTTATTCCATTCCACTGCTATTTAACTCCTAGCAAGGTTTACGTTGTGGCTAAAAAATATAAAGCGTACTATAGCTTAATGTTTGCATTACTGAACATTAAAATTCAAATCTGGTAAAATATTTAGCACACATCTACAGAAGACCTATTCCTCCAAGGAAACTCTCAGAGCATGTGCTTTCAGATTTCAACCACTGCTTTAAAAATAAGCCCTAAGGGACGGATGCCCCACTCACCACAGGCGAGCTGCCCTGGAACAAGGAAATTCACCAAGAGAGACACAAAAAAGATTTAAAATACAAAAAACTAAAACCACCTCTGAACTTCCCTCTTGCCCCCGTAACCTCCAATATTGTCATTAACATTAATACAATGCAAATTAAATCTTCTTTTCCCCTTTCATTCCATTTAGATCTTAAAAATATTAAAAGTAGGTAAGTCTTGGAAGTGACGGACAAGCACTGCCTAGGGCATACATTTTGGTGTCTTCAATATAATTTAAGGAAAATAGCAGCGAATGGAAGCTAATTCAACAAGAAAACAAAATAGTTGGTTATTCACTCTTACAGAATTATGCTCTGACACAGCTAAATATAAAAGCTTCAAGACCTATGCCATTACCTGGAAAATAGTTCTTTGCACCACTAAGTAACAAACTTCTAAACACTTAGCAATTTTAAAAAACATGTATTTCATATTTCATGTGAAATTGTAAAGGCTCTCCACTACATTAGCTCCTCTCTTCCGATGCCCCTAGATACTCATTTGTTCTTGTCAGCCCCCAAAATGTCAATGATTGATGTAAATGTAATGATTTACGAGATGGAGCCTCCTGCCTCACTGCTCTGACTGCAGATTGCCAAGGTAGTTTGACCAGCACTGACCTCAAAGATCAAGACAAGGGTTGGCCATATATGTTGAAAGATGGGAATGTGAGTATGCTTTGCTAAACCATCCTGAAACTTTCTGAATAGGCTTGAGAAAATGTATCCTTTCTGTTGTCACTAGAAAGGGTTTTTTTTAAACACTGTAGTTTAAGTATTTTTTTAAATACAACTGCATTTTTTAATTTGTATGTATTTTCCTTTCAGGGCTGATGTGGAAATGCTCAGCTCTGTGGATAGATGTAATTTCTGAATAGAAGCTCCAATATGTCAAAGTGTTTCCTTGCAGTGACGACCCCCTATATGGCTAATCCAGACTGGAGCAATTAGAGAATAAAAGAAAGAGAAAACATCTCAACAGGAGGGGAAAGAAGAAAAAAAACAATAGAAGATGGAGAAGCAAAAAATGGAAAAAACAACTTACTGCTCTGTGGACCAATAATGAGATGGGGCTACAAACACTGTCTGTTTGGGCATGAACTCTATCACCTTTTATTAGCACAATGAGAAAATAATAATTAGATGGAATAAACTACGTATTACGTATTGTCATGGAGTGAGAATACACTGAATTACACAAACCAATAGGTTATGATAAACAAAGGTGAATGTGAATTGTTTTAAGAACTGGAAACTTTGACCACTTCTCAGTTTGGGTGCAGTGGCACTATGAAGCAGACAGGTTCTCCTACTCCAAGGGAAGCTGTGCACAGTCAGTCACTCTTTTTTTGTGATTTTTGCTGTATCAGCTGTGACTTGCCGACCAACTCAGTGTAGTTTGCAGCCACACACAGCAATAAAATGCATAAATAGCAACTAACGATAATGCTATTATTAGTAACGATAATGCTATTATTAGAATAACAACAGGGCTTTCCATGGACTGCAGAGTAATTAGGTGTCTTTAAATATGCTTTAAAGCCTTTTTATAGTGCAAGCCAGCATTTATGCAAAGTACTTGCACAGTCAACTGAAATCTCAAGAGCCTCTGGCCAGCAGCAGAGGTCAAGAATGAGAGGGTCTCTTCATCCAATGAACGTTAAAAAGTATTCTTTTGCATTTACACCTAACCATTGTTTATGAAGCAGAAACAGCTTTCAAAACAAAGCACTGTGTTAGCTCAGCTGGCTAATGAAAAATTGCCACAATTACAAAACCAAATCTTTGTTTTCAATTTTCAGTAAGAAGAGATTTAGAAGAACAAGCTGCTCTTGAAAGCATCATAGTTTTTTTTCCCCTAAAAAGGAAAGAAAGAAATCTTTCCTAGCAACTACAATTATGATACTTTCATGTCAAATGAATTATATTACTGAAAATAAATCTTTCTAAGATGCACAAGAGGGTTATCTGGCTCCAGTCAGACTTATGCATTACTGGTTTTATATGTTGTACTCTACTTGATTAATATAGGTAATCAAATTATATTGCCTTCCACTGTGCTCTCAAATTCAAGGCTATAATGTTTTCAATGACAAAGTTCATAGAGTTGTATAAAAATGTACCTCATGCTGTACCAGCCCTTTATTGCTGTAGTAAAACACCATTTTCAATTTAGTAATAAGTGATATAAAACAGAGTGTCTTGATTGGCAGGGTCGTATTCATTATGCAGTGCCCTACGACACAGCACAGTTCCGAAAGGAAATTTAAGGACAGAATCTACCACAATCTCAGATGTTGATACTTGGGGGAATAAAATGACTTCTTTCTCATGAGTTATAAAATTACTTCTTTCTCCTGAGTTTTACAGAGGAAGGACAAGAAACTGGACATAAACACACACACATATTAGACACACATATATGGATGGAAGGGAAGAAACGCATGATACTACTTCAGGTGGGTTCTCCTGCACCAGAGCCAATCTTATACGACTATTTCCCACCTAGAAGAGGAAATGAAAAGAGAAAATACCAGAAAAAGAGCAAGAATGACACTCAGGATAGACGCCAATACTGGAGGAATATGTCTGGCTCTGTCAGTGGCCTGACTTGTGACCAGAAGAAGTGATTCTGAGTGTTTAACTTGAGGTGCCTTAATGAAGTTGTGTTATCAAGTGCTCTTCACTTTATGAACATCAGGATTCTCTAAAGAGCTGCAAATTAGACTGTCAAAACTGGTAACGACTTAACTTTGCCACTATCTTTGAATATGTAAATCCTAACCCTTTCCTTCCTTCTTTTCCCTTCCATGAATCAGGAAGAATGTTTACCTTATTCATAAACCCTCAAAATAACCAATCTATAGGCTCTGTAGAGACAAAGTATTCCAGTGAGCCTTGTCATCACTGTGAACACTATCTAAAAGAGCAAGAATTATAAAGCTATTTGCTGTTGAACTAAATGGCAGAGATATTGTTAGCTGGTATCTTTCCTAAGCATGTACATTAAGCAAATGATATGATCAGGAAAGACAACTCTTGGACTCAGGAATTAGTAATGTTATCTTAGTTTTGTTTCCTTGGCAACTTGACCTTTCATAATTTGCCCAAAGGCAAAATATGGGCAGCATATCCCTTTCAAATCACACCTCAATAATCTTGTGATTAAAAGCATCACCAGAATGTGGCCTTGCCATAAGATGGAGAATTAACGACTCTCTACTAAATGATCCACTGATGTTGAATCTAATTTAAGTAGCCTTGCAAGAATATTTAACACTTAATGATAGGCTCTGTATTAGAGTAGGTTTAATCTAGGATGCAGCCACAGATGTCATAAGAAGGAATTAATCAGCATTGCTTCCACTAAAACAGAAATGCAAAATCGCTGAACAGAATGTATTAGAAACAGATTAAAGAACTGGGACTTAAACATAAAAGAAACAGAGCTGATGCCACCCTCAGAGAGCTAATTTTTAATACAGCAAAACTTAATTCGCCTTTAACTGTAGAATTGGGGTGTTTGAAGTTACTAAAGAGTAGCTTGCATTATCAAGAATGAAAGAAAGGCAGATAGTCTTTTCCCTCATCAATTATAAATGAAAGTCCAACCCAAATATTAATGTCTGCCTCAAAATCCCAAGAAAATGAAGTTATTGGTACTCTTGGGACTATTGCTGCATCCCACATGAAGCTGTGCACTCAATGAAGTACTGTGGAATTCTCGTTGATTTAGAAAACTCCTGCCTAATTTAGATAAGTTACCTTCCAGAAAAGCAGATCTTGGAAAAAGAGAAATAGAACCTAAGCTGAGAGAACTTGACCATCCAAAGGTTTGCATAAAGACTTACATTACAATCATTATTGCTTCCTTCAGTTTATCTTCTCCCCTATTATTTGAGGGCCTCATGCTGCCCCCAGGGTTTACGACTCCCGGTCTCTTTCATTAAGGGAGACATGGTAGAGTGTAAAGGCAGAATAGACCACAGACCATCACTTCAGAGCATTCATACATCACAGGTCATTAATTCGCAGTCAGTAACTCTCCTCCATGCTCCATCTGAAGGTACTGAGAGTGAATCCCCTGATCATATGAATCCTTAGAAACACATTCACATGTCATGGATTAAGTACGTATTGCGTTCTTAACAATTTTAAGTCACAGTTATTGTTCCTGTTAATGACAAGGACAACTTCAGTGCTGAAAACAACTAGGAGTGTGCTGAAATCTCCAACGGCCTGATTCAACAAGTCCAACTCCCAACTATTATTAACTGCTATTAAAAAGTGTTTGACTGAGCTGAACAACCTTTCCTGGAAAAATTACAAAACATTCTAGCTTTGGTCCAAATTTTCATTGGTAGCCTAATAGAACATACAAATCATCTCAGTGCTTGTTTCTAAATTAATGAAAAACTTACATAAAGCTTTGATCTTGATGGAAGAATCCTTCAAGACTTCCCATTTGTCTCCCTAATTACTTGCTTTGATGCTCACTGCTTGCAATCACTGCATAAGTTAATGTCCTGAGGTTGCCATAGCTACCATTAGTGAAGCAGGAGACACGGCTCTGCACACAAGCCACCTTTGCTAGAGCTTTGCCTCTTTGCCCTGGCTGTTCCTCTACCAGCAATGGTACAAAAGTACTCCAGCACTGTGCCAGAAGTTAATAAAACAGTTCCTATTCATTTGATTACAATTTTTACTGGTAAAATTCACTTGGTCTTTCTCCCTGCTGCTCATACACTGGAGGTTTGGAAAGCAGTGAAATGGTGAGCAGACAAGAGTGCAAGCAAGGACTAGGTTCACTTCCTAACCTGAACCACAATCTGCCATGTGGTTCTGTACCTTGATGTTCCTGACTCTTGAAGGATAACAGTGAGGCATCTTTCATCACACAGTCCTGGTCTGAGAACACAGTGCTAAGCATTGATGAAGAAAAGGCGTAATAATATTCATTTTTCATTAAAAAATTGCTTGAAGTGAGGTCTCTCTATTTCTACAACTTCTGGTTATCTAAAAACCTTTCATTAAACCTCTACACTTCTTCTTTAATGAAGGACACTGAACAAGTAATGACGCATAATATACTCCAACATTACGAGTAATTGCTCATTGAAAGTAAGAAATGAGAAATCACTTTCTTATTTGCTTATCTGATGACCTCTAAGGACAATGACATGCATGATAAATGCACACTGTGGTGTATTTCCTCATTTACTGTATTGATCTGATTTAATGTAATGTCAAAAAATGCAGTACTAAGACATTAAATGTTAGAAAATGTATATTTTGCTCTGAAGTCTAAGTGTACCTGTAACTTTAGTCCAAACATAAATTTCTTGTATTTTGTGCAATTATTTCATGAAAGTTTTCAGCACAATATGTACTCAGAAATTTCCATTCTGAAAAGGATGACAAACAAACGAAATATCTGAGTGGGAAACATCATCCTACCACATTTCAAATAACTAAGCAAAGTTGACTGAAAAATTCCTACAGTAACAGCACAATACTGCTTATTTTAGTTATTAGGAAGACATTTCACTTCAATATTCTCTTCCTGCCAAAGTTTCATGCATTGTTTTAAGTGTACGAACTCTATCTTTTTTGTTCTGAACACAGTATTTTCCTCTGGGAGGTATAGTACATGGTAAGTATGAAAAGTTAACATGTAATTAGCATGGTAATGTCTAAGCAAATTACATCATGCTGGAGCTAATAGAGGTTCAGATCAGAAATAATCCTCTGAGCACAGGCAGCATGAATTACAAGTTTCTATAAAACTCTAAGTCACCTGAAAACCTTCGGAATCCTGAAGCACCTACGGAACACCCTGACACCCCAGAGGCTCTGCTGCTCCTTGGTCACCTGTGGTTTTCCACACGGCTCCACAAGGACCTGCCTGACGTTTGGAGATCACTCAGCTACAGTGTTTGCAACGAGTAAATGGTTGGTGAGATGGCGGTAAATGATGGAACTCGCATGCCATAGGACCAAGTTCTAAATATTTACCCGCAGTGTGAGACCAGGACAGTTCAAGTAGATGCTCTCTTGTTAATCTTCCTAATAATTAAATTCACTTATTTTCCTCAAGGAGAGACTATTAGAAACAAACCTACTGTGTTTTTATTTTTGGTAGATCCTGTCAAATCACGCCTGACAAGATGTGAATCAGAACCATTGCAGGAGCAACAGGGTTGCATTGTAACAGACAGCCCAGCATAGTGCCAATGCACTCACTGAGCCACCCAGTATTGGTATCCTAACATCTTCCTACTCTTCTACTTAGAAACAAATAGCAAGGGACAAGAAGGAGATTCAAAATTAATTAAATGGGCTTAGTGAAGAAGAAGAATCAATTTTGGTACAAATGTTACATGGCTTTTTTGTTGAAATTAAACCAATGCTACATGCTACTTAGCAACTCCAGGACCCACATAATGACAGAAAACAGTTCAGTGAACCAACAATCAGAAGCGCCAGCAATCAGAGTGAGCAGATTAAAGCAACCATAATTGCACAATCCATAGAAACAAGGACAGTCCTTTTTCAAATGATTACAGATAGTACCAAATGTTAAAGACAATAAAGAAAAGATATATGAGATATTTTGAGACAATTGCCTTTCTTGTGAAGAACCCAACACTGAAGAGCTTGGACTCATTTCTCCACTCCTATGGCTCATAATATAACAGGTTGTAATGCAGAGCACATGAGAGAGAATATATAAGCCAACATAAAATTCAGAATGATTAATATATAATTAGATCACGTTTGTACAATGCTTTGAAGATATAAAGTGCTAATTAGAATTTCGGGATTATGCTGGTTGATGCCTCAGTGCAATCCAGAACAGTAAATAAGAAAATGCAGAAGTTTAAACTAACTGCCCAAAGACTGAAGAACCTGTGAGACATGAAGAAATGCTTTAAATTTCAAGTGGATGAATACATGTATAAAAGAGAGAGAAGGAGACTTCAATGCCCAAGTGAAGATATTTAAGACAGAAAGAGATATAGATGATAATCATTTGAAAAACACTGTTTCACCTCCTCCACTGTCACCAGAAATACTCCCATCAACTTGTGAGATGTAGAAACATCTCAGCTCAGGAACCAGTAAATATTTGCTGAATCGAACCTTAGTGGAATATAAAAAATATCTTCCTAAGAGTTTTCTGCAGCAATGACAAGGAAAAAAAAATATTCAGTGTTACACGTACCCTCAGAATGGAGAGCGGAAAAAGAGAGAGGAAAAAAAGAAGAAATTCCTGTCCAGTTTTCAACAGAAATTTTGAAACAGGACCTCCATATGATGGGAGTGAATGAAATCTGTGGCAGACAAACAGTATGTGGCTCACTGCATCTGATTTTTTTTTTTAATTAAGAGAGTAGAATATGTAAAATCATTTACAGTCAAAAGGCCATCCCAATACATCGCTTGCATGGGATCAGTATCGAGCCCAGGATCAAACCAGAATGCCATCCAACAGAGAGATGTTGACTCTGCTACTGATCTGGCCTTTTCCTGCTTAATTAAAGCCACTGAACACTCGAGCTGGAAAACTGTAATCCCCATTGAAGTGTCATTTTAGCGGTAGGTGATCAGACCTTTCAAGCTACAGTAAGTAATTATGCTAGCAGGGACCATGAGTAGTATTAATGTGACCACAGGAAGACTCTTAAAGCATGATCTGGTAACCTGCTCAGGATTACCTGGCAAACCAGTCCTTTCAGCTCCAGCTGTGTCTGAATCAAGGCTGAAGTCCCAGGAGGCAGCCGTGTCCAGTGAAATGCAGGGAAGACGTGTGGCTCTAATCCTATATAAGGACTAAGTAAGACTGAGTGACTGTATCTGCGGGAGCAGGCACTGCATGTCCTGGTTTGAAATAAAATAAAGATGAAATGTACCAAAATAGTAGGCACAAAACAAGGAAATATGCAGTGCATGAATATTCACTTTTCATCTGCATTATGATGCAGAAATAAACATGGAGGCCTAGAGAACAAAAACTAGTTTTGTTTTATGGAGTAAGAAACGTGACCAAAGAACGGCAAAGTAACACAAAAAACATGCAGAATTAAAGCCACTACAGATGCAACACAGTTGCACTCCAAGCTTAGCAAATTCTCTGTGAGCTGATGTCAAAAATAGTTTGTGGGCCAAGGAAAGTGGGGTCCCCTGGAGATGCTCCATGGTTAGAAGGCAGAGTGTCAGGATGCAGAAACCACATTAAACCACTCATTCTCCAGTGCCTGAATTACTGGAAAGAAATAAGACAGAAGACAAAACAAAGTAAACCTCCTAATTACGATTAAAATGAAACAAACAGACTTTCCTATTATGCAGGATGCACATTTGTCTGTAGTGGGCTCTTGGAGAGGTCGAGGACTACCACTCACATAATGCATGAAAAGATGTAATCCCTAGGTATACAGAAATCTTAGCAAAGTGTTCTTAAAGCCAGCGTCTGTAGCAACACATATTTTGGAGCAAATATTTAGAATGCAATATTTCATAAAGTACTTCAGCACTTCTTTGAGTGGTTAATTTATCTGACATAAAAGAACAAGAGTGTATAGCATTTTCCTGTAAGTGGATGTAAAATACGCATTGCATGGATCCCTATAATTAAAAAAACAGCAAATCATTGTCATTAATGCACAAGCAAGATCATAAATGAATACATTATTAAGTCCTACTGAATTAATGTTTAACTGCAATAGAGTTGAAATTGAATGAGGCAATTAATCAGAGCAAGAACTGGGAAAAAAAAAAAAAAAAGCCACATCTGTCTCACTTTGAATACATTGAGCAAAACGACCTTCAGAGCGGCACTGCCAATCACACCACGCCGCCCACTGATTTGACAGTCTTGGTGCCACCACAGAGAGAAAGTTTAGTCTGTATAACAGATACAAGCTTTCCATCTGAGTCACTTCATGGGTACATCTCACCCTGAGGGAATAAAACATTATGTCTCGAGGGTCTTATTTCATAAAATCATGAATGTTCAGATGGCAAAGAGCATGCTGGCTATAAATGTGAACTACATCTGCTCAAAGTCACTAGAAAATGAAACTGGGGGAGTTGATATACATTAATGATAATTTTTAAAGGCTTAATGCTCTTCAACATCTAGGGGAGGCTGAAAAATTATGTTCAGAAGCTTTTGTTCCATGGATTGTGCTTTGATCAGCTAAAATACATTAATTTAAACTTCTCCTCATCAGTTTTCAACTCTGTAGTGGAATATTCTTTAACGGGTTAATTAAACTCCATCAGGTTCTTAACTGTTGAAAACTCTTAGTTCAATTTATTTTAGAATTTAAGGAGGAGTAAAATGATAATACTAATGATGATAATGACCCTTATCCTAGCTTAAGCTTTTTGCACTTCCCATGTGAAATAGAATCTATTGTTCACCAGTTCTACCTTTGACAGACTGGTAGGGATATGTACTTCTTCAGTGTAACATATTATGAATATTAAACAATATTTAAAAAGAAAAATCCATTGGTATTTTTGTAGCAAGTTCTTAAGCAATAATTATCTTTGAATAAAGATTTTTTTTCTTAATGCAAATGAACTGCACACTTTCCAAACCTTAATTGTTTTACTACATTGAATTGATGGAGCGACTGGCATGTAGGTAATCAGCACACTCATTTCCCTTTCAGCCTTTCAGCGGCAACAACTAGATTCAGGATTTTCCATTTTGGGGGGAAAAAAAAAAGAATTTTTCCAAAATTCTCTGATAAAACGAAAGTTTGCCAGAGGGTTGAGTAGTGGTTAACCTGTTCTTACAATCCTGCTATCACATCAGTGAGTGTGTTGAAGCTGTTGTGCTACTTTACAATGCACAATAATTTGTCATTGGTGCACAATGTTTTGCACCAAAAAAAGCCAAGTCAGGCAATACAGTTCTCTTTCCATTAACGCTTGCAATCACACATCTGCCCACAGTGCATAAAACGGGAACTGGAGATCAGCATGAGTGGATTTGTCCAGCCCAGCCACACCACCACAGTTCATCACAGGAGAGAAGGGGTCTCAAAGTCCCTGTCACAGGCCAGGAGGAGGGTTAGCAAAATGAAAAGCTGCTGCAGAAAGCCTGAGGAATACAGACCTCGTGTGCCTTCTCTCTGGTGTATGTATTGTGAGTACAGATCAGAGAAGGCACTGGAAGCCACAGTCCTGGGAAGCTCCAGATCTCCTTTTTGAGAAAAGGGACACATGGAACGTGCCAAGGCTCTCAGTGGATAAAGGTTATTCCCTTTAAGGACAGAGAATAGAGAATACTCTTCCATATTTTAAGGGCTTTTAGACAATTTCCCAGGATATATTTTCAGGCTGTCAATATTTTATTGGGACAGATCTAGGCATGTCTGGATACCTGTCAGTGTGTATCAATCCATTCCACCCTTCTCTGACACAAGATTAGTTCTAATCCTAATATCAAATATGAAGTTTTTAACAGACCTTCACAGGTATCAATTTGGTATCAGCTTAGGATGGAGCAGCACAGCAGGATGGAGTCATCCCTGCACAGGACTGTTTCAGTCTTGGGTGCCAGATGTAAGATACCACTGCTTAGATTAAACTCATCATGACAAACAGTTTTTCAGCACCTAAATGCAAAGGAGAACCTTGATAATGCCAACTATCTGCAGGCATAGTTAACCCATCCTGTTCCATGGGAAGATGCAGGATTTGAAGCTGAATCCTGGTCCGACCACAGCCAATGAGATACATTTTGCTGACTATTGGGATCTGGAATAGAAAGGGTGAGCAAGGAAGAAGGAAGAAAAAGAAGAGAGCAGGAGTGGGGGCTTCACTGACACACACAAACCCAAAAGATAAAAATCAACACAGCAATTAAGCTTCAACAGAAACAAGACAGTTCTTTTTGTTTTGTTTTGGGGTTTTTTTCCAGTGTGAATGTTAATTACCGTGCCTTACAGCAGAGATAACGAGAGGGTTTTACTGCCTAGCATTTTTCAAACAAAGACATGAAAAATTCATGAGCAGGGAAGACCTTGCTGTTGAGCTTCAGTTTTCTTGTCAAATATTTCAGCTCGGGAGGTCCTTGGGAAGGTTACACAGCAATATTCAAGTCTAAAGGATGCCTGTCAGCTGGATCTAAAAGGAATGGGAGTTTTATAGGCTACATGTGACCTTGTCAATGTATTTTCACTGGCCAACAGTGTCTTCCAGCATCATTCACCTACTTCACAATGAAACTGAATACTAAAATGATTGTCCTGCTAAAGACAGAGACTTGCAATACCAACTTGCCCATAACATAGGAACTGAGATGGTTCATGTGGTGTCATGAAATGCTGATGTCTGCACATCACTCCAAAAAAGGTCCAAATGTACCTTTGCACTGACAGTCAGATACTCAGCTTCAGGACAACTTTGTCCATCAGAGGAAATTCATCAGGACTCTATGCAGTCCAAAATGTCACCCTTTAGCTGGGAAGCAAGATCTTACTGTGTCTAGCATGGCTCCTAAGAAGATCTAAAATCTCTTTTCAAGTAACTGGCTTTAGACTCACGAATGCTTTACAACTTGGCTGTACCTTTATTAAAACTCAGCTGAGGATTACAAAAGGAACTGCTGTTTGCTGACATGTAGGTCAGGCATAGATCAAATGTGAGGAGAACAAGGCTGTTTAGTGGACTAACAAGAAACAAGTGTAACACAAAAGCTTTTGGGATCATATGAAACTCCTTCCCTTCCCTAATCAAATTCACCATAGCAGAAGCAGGAATTTGATGAGGCCTTCAAAGTCTGAATCACTCAATGTTTTCTTTCCTTGTTAGTTTAATAAAGAGAAACCCCTAAGGTGAGTCACTAAGAATTACTCTTCAAATCAAAAACTTCCTTAGTTCGTGTTGCCACGCTTTTAAAATTTTTTCTGCATCTCAACAGCCTCAACATACCACCTCTTGCAGAAGGGACTACTGGACAAAGACAAGGTGTCATGATTCTGTGTGCTCTATCTGCATTGATCTCACACAACATGATACCTCGGTAGCATGGAACATGCTGCAAGAAGAGATGCGTGAATTGTGAATTTGAGATAATTTTTAAATTAATCTTACTTCCCGGAAAGCTTTTTTGGCAAGTAGGCAGATTTAACATATGCTTAAGTCCCTGACCTTAAGCAGGAACCTTCAGCTAAAAATATTATCAAACCACGAAAAACCTCTCATAATCATGGCAGTGTTTAAGACCTCGGTGGAGCTGAAAGTTCACACGTGTACTGATTCTCTCCCACAGCACTGTTTTGAAATTAGACTCCTCTTCAGAACCAAAAATCTCCTGGTCTGAATGGTTTGCAGGTGTTTCCTATACCTGTGTTTGGCTCATGAAGTGTAGTTTCATATGCTACACCATATTGGTGCCTGTCACTCAAGAACCCGGGAGGTTATTTCTCTTGCTGGTGTCGGTACCACTAAACCCAGAAGGGTTTTGGCAGCCATAGAGTTGCTTATCAAAATTTTCTAATAATGACATTGGAATTGGAAGGCAACATTTGATTAGGTTTCCTAGCACCAAGCCTTTAGTAGAAAAGCTGCAGCGCATCAGTTAAAGTGGAAGACTGAACACTCATGAATGATGCAGTCAAATCTGTAGCCAGGGCTCTTTTCCCCAGAAGTGTCTGCAACCAAAATCAGGGAGTTTCCAAGAACTACAAACCCTTACAAGTAGGAAACCCTTCAGTCAAAATACTTTCTCCTTCACATCTGCTAAGATTTCACTCAACTGTTGCCATTGCTTCCCTGCCCAGAAAAGAAACGGGATTCAGCTTCTACTCCAAAAGAAAAAAGTTAAGAATACTAAGTCTTTGTTTTTCAATCAAGTGACAGGAAAGAATGCTAGCAGCTTCCTTCTCTTCCTTTATGAACTGTTGCTGATGAATGCCATCCTGGTCTTTGAAAGATAATCTGTTGATGTTTAGAGGAAACATGGTAAACAAGAGATGAAAAGTCAAAGGTGAAGTAAACAAACACACTGATTTCATCAGTTCTGTATCTCACACTAGTGATAAAGAAAGATGCATTGCATTTAACCTGAACATGCTCCTCTAAAATACCCACACTATATTCTGTGTGCCTGTGACCCCTGCACACTCTCAGCTCTCACATCCCCACTCCCAGTGCTGCTGCCTCAGCTGGCCCCTCTCAGCTCTTCTGGGTGCAACAAGGCACAATATTGCTCTTCCCAGCTGCTCTTTTCCATACTCCACTCCCTGGCTGCACTTCTCTGAGCAAACAATCCTCTCCTACTTGAGATGCATACTTTTATTGCGGGAAATCTCTCTCAGAGATTTTCCTTGCTGGCAAATTGTGAGGATGGATTCTCAGCTGCACTCTAACTCTGCTGGGAACAGTGAGTGGGGATAGATAGCTGATGTAAAATTACTAACTTTACTTTCCTAAGGCTGACACTGCACTCACTGTGTCTCTTGGACAGCCTACAAACCCCATGCACATATGGCTGTTTCAGTGCTTGGCAGACACATGGAGAATTCAGCATCAGTTATGGGGCAGATTTCTGGTCCCAGTTTGAGACCAACTCCTGCATGACCCAAGCCAAACAGTACTTTGTGACTCTTAAGAAAACACCTGGCCAGTTAAAAACCCAGAAGAATTCAAAATCCGTATGCTGCTCCTGTGACCTGAGTTTGTACCTTTTCATCATGCAACACTGTGGTGACCCTCATACGAAAAAGAAAAAAACAAATATACTTCTCTAATAATTTCTGACTCTGCATTGGGGAACAACAGAGCACAGTTCAGGTGTCAATCCTGCACTGATGCTGAGTTTCCTCCCACTGGGATTACTGAGATCCTGACCAGCTTCCTTCTGAAATGAGTGTCTGGGCTCCACCACTTACTTGCAGTATTAGTGAGCACATATCCTTGATAAACCATTTTATTTCATTCTTCACTCCTGCCAAGTGCCTTCTTTTTCTATTTGTTTAATATCCAACAAAGCTGTCTCTTCCTCTGCCTGTTCTTCCCTTGCACTCCCGTCTGTTCCTGCCATGGTGGGAAGCACTAGCTTTCATTTCAGATCACTGCAAAGTTGCAGGTGAAACCTGTTACACCACAGAGCAGCTCAGGCACAAAGGAGAAGTTCTGACTAGAGAAAAGCTCCCTGCAGTTCTTCATATCAGTATCTCAGATGGACAAATCTGTAACTGGCTTGTGCCCCTGAGCTCCTCACTGAGAACATTATGGGGTAAATCAGGACAGGTTTTGTCCATTGTTGCTGGCTCAAAACATGTATCAAGCTGGAGCTGCAGACCCAGCAACTGCACCACTGTGCTCTGGTTTGAAGCATAAAAGTGTCTCTATGTGAGTCACCAGTACTACCAGCATGACCAACTTGGTTTCTACTTTACCAGACATCCTGTAACTAAACCTCCAAGAGAGAATACAGGCCTAATGACTGTGTACCACTTACTTATTCAAACATGTTCTTCTTCAAACATGTTCAAACTCCCAGAGAGTTCTGGAAATGGAGAGTTGGAGTTGAATTAGTGCTGCAAATGGCTTTGCAAAAAATTAGAATGTCCTAGTATTCAAAAAGTAAACAGGGAATCTAAAGCTGGCCTATCATTCGTCATTTAAAAGACATTTACCTTAAGCACAAGGACAATTTCCACGGTACCAAGCTGCAGACATTCCATCTCCCCTTATACCTTGAGACATCTCTGCTTGTGTATTTCTAAATTATTACACAGTGTATTTATTTTTCAGGTTTGGGTCCAATCTGCAAGATAAAGTCTGATTGAAGAGATAAAACTCAGAAAGGACAAATCCTTCACCAAAGAGATTTAAAGCATGTCTGTTCCCAGAATTCTTTCATGTAAGAGGTTTATTTCTGTTTATTACTCCCTAATATGTTTAAACTGTGCTAATATCTAATCTTGACATTTTAAGGATCTAGGTTTTTAAAAATGATCTGTCTCTACTAGTAATGCAAATAAGATTCAGAATCACAGATTGATCTCCGTGGAAGCGTGTCGGTGTCCCCAAAACACGAGACACCTCAGTCCCTCTGAGGCCATGGTGGGTGCAGTTAAACCCTAAATAGCTGGGGGAGTTTCAGGTGTGAGCCGAGGCGATGAGCAGAGTTATGACTGGGCTGCTCAGCAGCACCTGCACGTCCCATGCTTGGCTACCGCTCACCCTCTCGCTTTCATGAGAACCAAAACTCAGCCTCCTACACATCCACCGCAAAGAGGAAACTCTATACAGACGCAGCCAAATTGATCGTGGCCACTGGTTAAGAGGAGGGGAATATAACCAGGCAAAGCCACCACAACAGTGACTAATCTGCTGGGCGAAACGGTCCCGTGGCCAATCTCCACCATTTTGATCTTTGAAATCACGGCGCCTTCCATCCGATGCTTATTTGCCCGAGAAAATAACGCAGCTGCAGGGTCAGTTTTATCACGGCTTAAGCTCTTTTCCTGCTGAGCTTAATAAAAGACGGAGAGTACTCAAGTGATTGAGGCATCTCTTACAGTGGGTTAGTGACTCATCTGGGTTCAGAAAGAATTCAGGGTTTTTCCTTGCTCACAGGCCTATATTTCAAACAGTGTTTTCTTTTGACTATTCCTGTTTTCATTTCATCTGGTTTCCATCGAGTAAAATTAGAAGCATAAAGTTTAAACTATATTGTGGACTGGTGAAACATTCAAACACACAGAGGAGCTTATATTGAATGCAGGCCATTTGCTGAGGCTCATTATCAGCTAAGCATCGACTAATGAAGGCTGCCAGATTAACTGTCCTCAGCCATGCAACAGAAGAACATTTCCCGTGTCTCCAGCTGGCTATCCAGGATTTTTTTCATTCATGGATGTGGCTTATTGCACAGAGACTACTAGACACAAGAGGGCTGCTCTGGTTGTAATGAATGCAATCGTGAAGGAATTTTTGAACATGTAAATCTGATACTTACCACTCACCAGCATCAGAAACATGGCAAGGCACAGGTGACGCACGAAGTGTATTTGGTGATAGAATTAAAAAGATAAGGAATTAAGTACATTTGTTTTCAATATGTACTGAAAAATAAAGCGACTTTACAGAATTTAGAGACACAGTTCCATAAAAGCCAGGGGCTAGATCATCTTCATAACAGGATAAATTGTCTCAGTTTGTCTCCACATTCAGATGCCAGACCCTAAACTCTAGATCCAGATCACTCACTGGATTAAGAAGACATGAAAAGACAGCGAAAAAGACTTAAATTAGAGATGCTATTCAGTGTTTCTGCCTTACTCACGTTAAGCATTGCTCTGTAAGCTATGAACATAAACTTTCAAGCAAACTCATTTGAGGGTTTACCAAGCTGTTAAAAGTCTGTACTTGTGTGCATTCTACTGATTTACTTCAGACTCCCACTAGTAACGAAATGGCTGAAAATTGGATTCATTAAGCCCTGTAGGGTGCAGAAAACTCTTCTTGTTGAGAGAACTTCGTGCTGCTGCAGGTAACCACGTACCCATTTGGAAAAAGAAAATAAAACTAAAGAGGAAATCTAACTGATTTCTCAGCCATGGCAGAACTCTGCAGGATTTGCCTGGCAATCCACTGCCCGGCACTGCCCAAGGAACACCTTGTGAGAGAGCACCTGAGATGCTTCAATCAGGGTTTTTTTGTTAATTCTTATTTTATCATTGACAACACAAACCTGGAATTGCTAGTATCGGAAGTTATTTTTTTACCAAAATATTGTATAATTTCTGACATTAGCAGTATGGGAATTCACTGTAAAAGTGATCTATATTCCCATGCTGCTTTCAGATCGGGTTAGCAAACAGAATGTGTGGATGCTGACCTATTACCACAGTTATATCTACCATTTCCAGTCTTTTGAGAACAGCAGAACAAAAATTATGCAGGCAGGCAGGCAAAATCCTATGTTTTCTATGTGAAAAAACCCCACATTTATTTTTACAGGCTCCAGATTAAGTCTCATTTAAAAATCAGGCCTATCAATACACTACAAAAAGTCTTGGCATTTAGGAAAAAGTTCTTATCTATTTGAAGAGAACGAAGCCTACAGTCCACATTAGCACACTATTAAGAAGGATGTTATGCCATGATTTCCACATGGGACTGCATTTTTTTTTTTTAATAACACCACAACACTTCTTTAAAATAGTATGACAAGTGTCATGGCTCTTAACCACACTTGGTTATCTGAGCAGCTGGCTTTTAAAACAAGATGTGGCCCGAGAAACTTAAGAGGCAGAAGCAGGCTGTCAGTCACAGGCACATCCTGTAGCCATCGCTCCATCTTTGTCATAACTCGCCCTTGCCCTATTTTGGAAGAAGGCAAAGGACTGGAATCTGTTATTTAGATAATATCTGACAAGTCTGTTTAACATTCATGCCGTTCTCCAGGGAATTAGTGTTTTGGGATCCGCCACAGCCGTTGGCTTCATGGAGTGTTGCTTGTTACAGGGTCCCAGGCCAGCCACTCACCGGGGTCACAGCTCTGCCTTGGTCACAGATCGAGAGGAGCCAAGCGCAGGCATACAGCTGAACTCATTATTATATTTTGAATGTTTCAGGAACCTCAAAAACAGATTAAGTAATGCAATAATAAAACTCTCAGTGAACCTGTGCAATAAAATCCATCAACAGAGGAGATGGGTAATATAATCTCTTTAGAAAAAAAAAAAATTCTCTGCTCTATGCCTGAATTACCTTGTGCACCACAAGACAGAGGATTTAGATGATGGCAACGGACTGAAATCTCTCTTCAGGGACATCCTTCTCATAATTGTACATTCATGCCTCTCTCCCCAGTAGTAGCCTAAATACAATTTACCGTTGCACACATTTTTATAGGGTTTCTGCAAATCCGCCACTTTATTACCACCCCGGTTATAAGGGGCCACACGGCAATTCCTAAGGGTTCACTAACTGAGCAAGATATTAAGCTTGAATAAAAAGAATCAAAAACGTCTATCTACAATTTATAGTTCTCTATAAAGGACCTTGGGGAACCGCAATTTGAAGGTGAAAAGTAAATGGAAAGCAGATTTCAGCTGAAAAATTCCATATGATCGATGGAAGACTTACGGAGAATTATCCAGAGAGGTTTTTAAGGTGTGCTAGAGGTAAAAACATCCAACTCCAAATTACACACAAGGCACACTACATCCCGCTGTGGATACATCTGATTAATCAGGTCTATTCAGAGCTTGGGAACAGCTGCCTTCTTTATGCACATCTATGAAAACAACCCTATCTTACACCTTTCTTCAGAGGAAAGAAAGGTAAAAAGATTTGAAAACCTCTGAGAGGGTCCACAGTACCTCTCACTTTCCCAGTTTGTCTGAGACATCCTGAGGTCCACAGGTGAGACCTCTGCTCCCAACCCAGCCACAGATCACCTGAATTTTGAGCAACAGATTGAGTTCAGCTGTGCCTTACTTTCCCTGTTGATGAGTGGGGAATCTCAGATCATTCAGCATTGTGTTTTCTGAAATTGGATTGTAAATGTCACAGTAATGAAAGTTATTATTTCAGTGGTTTTTGTCTTCCTAAAGTTGTAAGAACAATAACAAAAAGTCACTGTGACATCTAATTATAACTAGCAAAAAAGGAGTGAAAAACTATCCAGTTAATTATAACTACCTACAGAAATTAGGGAATAAATTGAAGTATTAATATAAGCAAAAAGAAGAGAAGAGTAGATGATGTGGCAGACATATGCTCTCACCAAACTCAGAAGGTCTGAAAGTGGCAGTCCATCACCAACACCATAATACCTTGTAACACTTGAAAATCAAGATCGGATGTTTTAGTGAAAGATAAACTATCTCTAGTGCTCCAACACCCCTTCACGTTTGGCTGAGTGCAGACCCCTCGGGGCACATGAGGAACCTGGCAATGGAGATCTGATAAATGGTTCTTTCTTCTGAAGAGAGGGGCCAAAACCTCTGCTGTCTTATTTCTCAGCTGCAAAACATTCAGTAATGAGTTTGGCTCTCAGAATCTATGGAATGGAATATGCCTACAGGAATGCCTCTGCTCTCAAATGTGGGTTTTTTCCTGATCTCAAGAGTGTGGTACCATGTACAGACACTTCTCTAGTACAGGTTCTTGTGTGCTGGAGGGATGGAATATTTCCAGGCACTGAACTTTCCTGTTGATGAGAAGCAAAATATTTATCTCTGAATCTTCGGCAATTTTTGAATAGTGTCATAATCCCCAGAATCTGCGGTATCTGAAACAGTGACATATGGTAATTAACCCTCTTTTCATCTCTTTTGGATTCAATTGCACAGGCTAAGTATAGTAATGCATAACAGGTGGGAAAATCTGTATTTTATTTATTTATTTTTGCTTTGAGGTGACGGAGATAAAAACCATAGACTGTATTTGATGCAGAATCAAATGAAGCCATGGTGCATTCAGACTGCTACCATGATGTTTTTATTAGTCCTCCTCCTGAGGCTACTGCTAAGTCCAGGAATAATGGCTCAGAAACCGAGCTGTGAAGGTGACACTCTTCTGCATGTGATGTGACCTTCTTTGTGCTGGTCCTCTGGACAGCAACACAGCTCCACCAACTCACTTCTCATTATTTATGACATTTCAATTTGAGCCTTAATAAATCATGCTCAGAGACAGCGTGATTTCCCAGCTAAGGAAATGCATACAAGGAGGAGGTAGGTGCAATCAAATGTCTTGGGAATCCGTGGATGATGGGCTATTAGAGGAAGATGTGTGGGGAGGCAACCTTGGTTTTACACTGGCAGACTTTCAGTGGAATTTTTTTTTCCAGAAATCACATTCTCTGCTGGTGCTTGGTTCATCATCCAACCCCCCCTTCCTCCTCCTCCTCTCCCATACTCCTTCCCTCTTCAGCTATTGAGAATGCTCTTGGCAAAGACTGTCTCTAATATGTGCTTGCATATGGCAGAACATCTATCTCGACTGAAGCAACTACGCATTAATGTATAACAAAAATAATGAACAATGATTCATCTGAACAGGCTTGATAGGAAGGACTGCTTTTTTCAAATCTGGGCCTCAGTAAAGCTTTGAAGGATAATTTCCACTAAAAATTGGATCAGCTCCATCAAGAAGAACACAAGTCCCTGTTTCCTCCAGATTGTTTCACTCGATTCACTAAAATGTTTATTCTACACTCAGAAAAAAAGTTGCTGGAATTTCTAAACTGCATTAAAATTAATCCTTTGCTTCTTTACAGTTGCCTTTTTCAGTGCTTCCTTTGTTCCAAGCTGGCGCTTACAGGAGCTTTCATAACCAGCAGGCAATCACATACATCCTTCCTGTTTGCAGTTTTTACTGCACTTTACACAAACAAAAAATGTGGAGCAGTCCAAAGTACATCTCAGACATCTGAGAAAGAAGAAGGTAAACGTTGCTTACAGTTCCCAGCAGAAGACATGAAGCGGATAAAGCCACCTAGGCTTTGAAATGGAGCTGCCTTATTAACTCACCTTATTAAAATAAGTACACAGGATAACCTCAGACAACCCATAGTGCTCTTGAAACCCAAATCTGCTCCAGAGGGACCATTCAAACACCAGGATAGTGGCATTACAAAGGGAGGTGGAAATTAATACACAGAAAGCCCATGCTGGATCACAAAAGCATCAGCCCTGGCAACTAGGAAAGGACAGGGCTTGCCCTACAGCATCTATAACAAATTAACATGTAAAATACCAGACGTTTTCCTTCCCTGCAGGGCTGTTCAGCTACCTGGGCCATATTAAGCTCTAATTCCAACTGAGTTTTAATTAAGGACTCCTTCCAGTGCATACCTCCAGCAGGTCAGATCAGCTTGATTTCAAGATAATGGTCGTGTGAGAAATGCTCAGTGGCCAGTGGCACTTTCTGGCCCTCTACTTAAACATGGAGATGAGACACAATGAATGAACAATGAGTTGAACACTGCACAACAAATGTCCTTTCCCATCAGCTGATGCTGAAAACAGACACCCACCTCTGCAGAAAGCACTCCAGGATAGTTAACAAACACTTATTACCTTTTGTGAACCTGTGTCTCATCAAAATTTAAACAGACACGTTGTCACACTTCAAAAACATCCTATTTCCTGCCAATGAAACAGTGAATTGCTGCTTAATGTTCTCCGGTGGTATTTGTTATAGACCAAGGAGCCGGGTCTCTGCAGTCTCTGGTACACTACGAAACAGACTCATTTTTCAACAGCTGTATATCTGAAAATAGACAGGGCTCAGGTGTTTTTACTACAATGTCATGAAAAAAACCTGCGAGCGCACGGAGAAAATAGGCCTTGTCTACACGAGCATTTGATTTTTGTTAGCCCTGGTGCAGCTGCACTGCTGCTGAAAACAGGACAAAATATTGAAGTGTACCTGAGCCTTTGAGGAAAAAGGAGGCTGTATGGTTTTATGCACCTATCTGATACGCAGCAGTGGGGAAGGAACACCTAATTCCTACAGCTTGGAACAGAGAAAATATTTTTAGTTGTGTCCTCATCCATATCTATACTGACCTACCTACCAAACTACTTTGTGATACAGCGGGGAAAAAAATTTCTCCATTATTTGCTCTTCCTCAAGCTTATCATATCAGCATATCAGAAAAGACATTTGTGGCTCCAAAGCTAAAGAATCTGCAAGGAATGGCCATGCTCAGGGTTGTAGAGGCTTTGGAGGTGGAGCTGAAGGCAGAGTCGTGCTCTTTTAAAATACCCCCTATCACCATGTCATGCCTAAGATTTATGCTCAGTCCTTCAGAGATAGCTGCTTATTCTTCATGGGACAATGCCACAAGTGTTCAACCATCAGCCAGTTGTTGGTAACATCTTTACCCTCTTTGGAGGAGGAGAGCAATCCTTTCATTATGTAAAATAACAGTCAAAACGTCTTTGCAAAAACAGGAGAATAACAATATTTATGAACACACGTATGGAACTTACAGAGTCGCTACGAATTAGAGACAGCTGCAGTGGGAGCAACATGAGCCTGGATGCTTCCCTTTTGTTTATGGCTTAAATGAATGATGCTCATAAAGCTTCCCACAGCCACACAGAGTAGTGACTGATATCAGCGCCAGCCACACAGGTCAATAAAAAGAATTGTTCTATTACCACAATGATTCATGAAAATGATTACGCCCACTTTGACTTGCTTCCCAAAAAAATCTGCATGTAGCAGTACACTTGCCAAATGCTCCGTGTGCTCTTGGTGAGCATCCTGGAACTGCTGCAGATACATTTTTGTGAAACAGGACTGGAAATACTGAGAAATGTGGAGGGCACAGCGCACGTGTGATCTCTAAGAATAATTTTCATGCTGCTGGACTAACCCAGTAACACACTGGGGTCTAACAGCTTCCCACTCTGTCACAACTCCTGCCATGAGGAATATAGAGAGAGGGGATGAAAATAAGTGCCACTGAGAAGCTCATGGGATTTCACTGAGAAAAACCATCTCTACAGCCGACCATCTCACCACACCCAGCATCTCTCTGTCTCTCTCACACTGTCACGGTTACTTTCCTTTTTCCTGCTGGCAGGAGACACCTTATCTGGAAGGTTATGCATTAGTGCGATACATTTACTTTTTAAGTACTGAGTGGCTTTTAGACTCTGTCGTTTTGAACTTTCAGGAGGAAGAATGTTACTCTCACAACAAACTTTGAAGTCCATTTCCTGAATGCATTAACTGTTTACTCTCTTCCCTCTCTTGGACACTTTAAGCTCTTCAAGAGTAAACACAGTCCTCACACCCCAAAAATCTTATCGCCCAAGCATCAAATAACATCCCAAACACCAGAAATCAACACATCTATTTAAAACACACACAATCTGAGAGAGGAATGACACCACATCTGAAATTGAGCCTTCTCTTCACCTACTTGTCAGTTATACTGTATGAATGTGGCATCTTTTGCCATTTGTGTATCTTCATCACAAGAAGAAAAACCTATGACCAAATATTCTTTCTTTCCCAAATCTCAAGACAAGAAAACCTGGATCTCAACTATTCTTTCAAGGGCAAGTATTGTGATTCCTAATCCTCATCTTTGTCCTGCAGGTTTTTAACAGAAGCTTAGTTGTGTGTTTAAAAACTACAACTGCACCCTCCCCTCCCTCTCCCCCAAAATACCCCACATCAAAGAAATCTTTGGCTGTATATGTGTATTCTACCACTTCCAAAAGCCTAGGTCATTATTTCATATTCAGTTACACAATCATTAAATTCAGCAATGACTACAGAAGAACCTGATCCTGTAATTTATTCTATTCCAAACATACGTTTAGGCTAACAAAGATTCAGCTTGATAACTTCCCTCATTTAATGCAATTCTTTGTCGTGAAAACAGAAACAAAAGCAAATTCTTTGCGTTAGGCTGTGTTGTCAATTTAAATACCTTTGAAAAGGCTTTTGCGGTTGAGTGACCTGGGCTGGCTACGTGCTCAAAACAACCAAACCTCCATTTAAGAACAAAGAAAAGTGTGCTTTTAATCTGATAAACTTACATCCTGATCTTAATGGGTAAGACCATTTTGCAAAATTTGACTTCTTTTGCATGAAAGAAACTAAATTTCTGACTAACATCGGGTTGTTTAATTAAAACTGGCAATTTGGAAGTTATTAATGCCAACAAACACAAACCCCCAAAACTCCATCCAACACAGACAGTGGAGTTCTGTCAGTGAGTCACCCTTTCCTCCTTAATAGCAATTAAAATACATATTGATTCTTGAGCTTCTTTGCAGTAAAACACATTCAAAGCAAGTGTTAATAAACATTTCTTGGTTCCTGCTTCAACCTGATTGTCTGCTTCTTTGTTATCCTTCTAAGAAACAGGAGGAGGAAACTTGCTCAACTCACTGAAAAGAAATGGCTTTTGCATAACTAACTTCAAGAGAAAACAAGTGACACAACCACTCCGCAGAAGCCTCGGTGATGACGCCAGCCAGGCGGTTTCACAGCACAACACTCCTCATGCTGCGGTGAATGTCTGAGCTGAGGCACTCGACAAAAAAGGTGCACCAGGAGAGCACAGCAGAGAAGACATAAGCCCACCTTTGCTCATACTTACATTTTTCTCCTCTGCCATAAGTGAACCCAGTGAGAATTCATTGGGAAAAATGTATCCTGTACCAAAGAGCTCCTTCTCTAGTGCCTTAATCTTAAGAGTACATTCCTTCCACGTGTGTATCTCCTCAATCTTACCATACTGTTTTCCCTGTGAAAGCTTATGAGAACATTCTGTGCCTTCTTTTTGCTTCCACCCTTCCCAGGAAAAGAGAGATCCAAGAATCCCACAGCTTTTGAGTCCATACTTGTCCTCCAAATTTGCATGGAATCCCTACTGATGGTTGAGGAGTTTCAGAGAATGGAAACTAGAATTACATGTCTTTTCATATGCTGGACACAAGGGCTTCTTTGCTTTAAGCCACAGCTAGGGCCATAACTATAAGCTATTCGCTGTTATTTCAAAATTTCCTCTCTAGTTTTGAAGAGATTTATTGGTTATCTAATAGTCTTTAGTCCTAGATGAACAGAACCTAACAAGAAGGTGTGATGGCAAAACTGGACAAATTCAGAAAACTGGTGCAAGATGTTGAGTCACTGCTGCTGCTGAAATATGAAAAAAGGAGAAAGAAAAACAGTAGATTTGCACCATCCTGAAGACAAGGCTGAACGCAGCTGTGACACGCAGTATGTGTAGGCAAAGTGGCCAAGAGATATTTTTCCAGCTATTCCCCCAAAGGTGTCCCTCAGAGCACTCCCTGCCCCAGTCCCTGGCTTAACTGCTACGGTCCATCACTGCTCAGAGCCTTCTGATGCAGTGAGAAGACCCGAGTGTGATGTGAACTGGTCAAACACAAGTTACTGGGCTCACTATGAGACTGAAAGAATAAAATTACCTGGCTTGGGTTACACATAACGTGTAAAAGGAACTGGTTCCATCTGGCCCTGAAAACTACTCTTTTATGAAAGAATATTCTGTACTTTACTATGTTGGCTTAAAACTCCCTCAAGCTTTTAGCCACCTGCATTTGATCACCTGCAGTCTGACTCCGAGGTGACTGCTCAGCACTGCTCATGCAAACGCCCTGCCCATGCCCAACCTGCTCTCACACCCACACACCTCCCGTTTCACACCTCCATGGCTGCTCTCTGAGTCACAAGGACCACTTTCGTCCTTAAGTTTAAACATTTTCTTGAGAAATCAGGACATGAAAAAAATAGTAAAAGGAAATAATTAAAACTTGGCTTGAAAACCCGGGATTTTACACTTGCAAATTCTGTGCTGGCTTGATTTGTTTTTCTTAAAAAGTCATCCTTTCTGCTCTTAGAATGTGTTTTTCCTAAAAGGAGACTTGGAGGGCCCTTTGCTTTTCCAAAACTCCACTGCCTCCAACACTGGTTGATTCCTGCTGCTCCTTTGCAAGGTGACAGACCCCTTCCCTGTACCAACTATTGCTGCGTCTCAGACACTGCCATGCTCAGCCTCCTCTGGCCTCTGGCCTAGAACCTGCTCTCTGCTTCCTGCTTGCCATTTGGCATGTTTTCTATTTTTGTTTTAACTCTTTTTCCTTTCTTAGAAGATTTTCCAGGCTGGGAAATTCGATCAGAGGCTGTCCCCAGTGGCTTGGCTGCCAGCAGGAAGGTTTGACAGCCTGGAGCTGGCAGGGTGAGAATTGGATACTTCCCCTCCTGTCTCCCCACTGAGCCTGTGCCCCAGCTCAGCCTGGCCACTGCTGCAAAGGCATCAAGAACCTGGGGTGTCTCTGCTTCCCCATTTCCTTTGGGGAACACAAGCAGGACTCCTGTTTTTCAGTAACTTGGCTATTCCAGTCAACAGCAGCCTACAAACTGTGAGGCACAAGGGAAAAACACCTTCAAGAAAGATTGGACACGTTCTCGTCCCTGCACAAATACGCTTAATTTAATGACGAGGACTCTTGCCCAGAAGAGGCAGTTGAAGACTCAACACAATTAAATGAGCTAAGTGTCAAGAAGGTGGAAATAAACCCAAAAAGTCCCCAAACTGTCACATGCCTCCATCACTTCACCTCCAAGCTGTCACGACTTTGGTGTTTTTGCTGACACAGAAAGGTTGAAAACTTCACGCATGAATGGTTCTGTCTTCCTATGAAAGATCTGTGCACAAAAGGTAAAAATCTGTGGTGGAATAGAGGCAGTGCCAAATGACACAGTCTGGAGGGAAGATAAGCTGGACTGCAGTTCCAGTGCTGCCGTGCAGGTCACAGATCCGACAGCACGTTAGGCATGAAGCATACAGCACTCAAAAACCCAAAGTAATCTAAAATATTGGAATTTGTCCCTTTGGCAAGAGAACTTACTGTAAGAAAAATCTTTGCACATGAAACTAAGTTTCCGTACAATTTTGAGTCACGTTCAAAGCCTTAGACCTTATTACTACAGCACTCCCCAACTTACATCCAAGTTATCTCAGAGATTATTTAGTGTCATGGGACGACAAAGAAACCGCTCACATATTTACAGTTGGCTTTTCTATAACTTTTAAGTTGTAGAATGGATGTCTGGTGTCTGTAGACAATGCGCATGATACAAACACTGAAAAGAGAAGGTATTTGCTTGTTTGCTCCTTAGACCTTTCACTGCAAGCGTTCACGATATAAATAAAAGCTACAAATATTATCTCACTCCCAATACAATTATTTACGTTCTCCTACACAGCCTAATAACAAACATATTTCTTTTCAGGGAAGAGAGATCTCAAGTGGTTTAAGGACTGTGCTGCTTTTATCAGAATGGCAAAATGAACCACAGCTGTGTTGTAGTGCAGACCCAGTCAGGATAACCCTACAGGTTATTGGAAGAGTTATAAATATGTTTAGACCCCACAAAATCCTTATTTGTGTACTTTTTCTTTTTGAAGGAGAGTAACCTGTCAAGAAGCTTTGAAGACCCAGGATCAGAACTGAGCTTTCTTTCCTGTGACCAAGACAACACAGGAGTGCACGTGGCCCATGAGGAGGGGCTAGTGCTGGGGACAGGGCAGTTCACCATTTCTGCTTCCAGCATGAGACAACTGCATCTCTCCTCTGCTTCCTAACATACTCACGTTTGAGGGATTTCCTTGGGGAAAACCCTGGGGAGGCATTGCTGGCTCTTCTGCTACTGCTCCGTAGGAAGGATGTCTCCTCCACAGAGAAAGGTGACATTTCCACCTCCTGCAAGCACAGCAGGAGATCTGGAATAACCTCCAGCAGACATGTGGGCACTTTGTGTCCCCTTATGTGGTGACACTAGAAAGCATTTACTTAACTATGTGCTGCTTCTATCAGCTCAGCATGGTAGGACAAGCTAAGGCTGGGTGAGTATTGCACCACATGAAGAAAATACTGCTTTTCTTGCTTAAGCCATGAGCTATCTCCAATCTTGTTTTAAATCTATCTGTGTCAGACACAAGAGAATTTAAAAGTAATTATTCAAAAGCTTTTTACTTTTCTAAAAAAATGCCCAAACAAAAACCCCCAAACACTAACAGTCTGACAGCAAGAGTAACCTCCAGTTCAGTGTCAGACTTAATGGAAGAGAAAACATAAGGAAACATTTTCATTTTGAAGCTCCCAAGAGACTCTTCCAAACAATACCAAGAAAAAACACTGCAGAAGTGCCAAGAATCAGGGGAGTGCTCCGTTTACTTATTTTTATGGTCAGTCACTGATCATGCTGATATTTGACTTTGGCTCTGAAATCTTAGCTGTGTTAAAATAAAGATAATAATACACAACTCAGGGTAAATCCACAGACAAACCGAGATGTCCACAGGACTTGAACAGAACTACTGTTGCCATCTCTAAGTGCTGATTTCTAGTTAATATTTTATATTTGCACCTTAGAGATTTCTAGGACAGTGATTATCTTTCTGTATTATATTCCGTGCAGTAGATAATTGTCTGTTAGATTTCCACGGGACTTTGTATGCAAGTACCTAAAACACTCTTTTACCAGAAGAAGAACCCGGAATTTATATATTTAAACCAGTACGATGCTAATCACAAGTTTTAAGACCCTCAGTGGCATCAAAAGGCTTTCACTGAAAGTATAGGGTGCTACAAAAGGGAAAAAATAAGGACAAGTGGCCAAATAATAAAGCTTCCAGACTTTTCATATGCTCCTTCAGGCTATGGCAATTATGTCCTATCAGACAATGGCTGAAATCCTGTTTAAGGTATCAGCAGTCTCACACACTCAAGCCTCTGCAAACATTCTACCTCTGCAGTGCCTGGGAAAGCCACCGACTCTGGGATGGTGGCCAAGCCCACAGGCTCAATGGGTCACAGAGGCAAGACCTGTCACAGTGAATGTACTCTCCCACAGCACCTGGTCATGTATTACACAACAATCACAATTTCAACTGTGTTCTTGTCCCTTGAAGCAATAGGGAAAACCCACCAATTCTCAGATTAGTTACCACCCACTGAACAAAGCACTCAAGGTTGCACACTGCTCACAGATGGATTCAAGGGTGGAGTTCTATTCCAAGTTTACAACATTCCTCAGACGATGCATCTCATGGTATCTCAGTGACTGTATCTGGGTTTAGTTGATGCTGCCAAATTTCCTCCTCCAATCCTGTCTATCTCCTCTCTCACTGGCCTCCGTATTAATGAGACTGAGCTAACAGATTGTGGCATGTCAACATGCTGAGCTGACATCCTGCTGCCCCCTCCGTGTCTGTCTGACTTTTAAGCTTTTTCTTTCCATTTCCCTTCTGGATTATGTGTAACATGCTCTGTAGTCCAGGAATGCCTCTTGCTTTGGCTGCCTTGTCTCTCTTTTTGGCATGCTCATGGAGCCAGAGGGAATCTTGCTGAGACCGGCTAAGTCACATGTTTGCTCTTTAATGAACATTAAAAAGAAAGCAGAAACTCTGCCATTTTGATGCTTCTATTAATATAGGCCACAAGAAAGCTCAGGTTCCTGTTACAAAGATCACAGAAAAACAAAGGCATCTGTAGCAGCTGATGCACAGAAGGGCTTGATCATATTGCAAAGAAAAGATCAATTATTAGGCAGTACAAGGCACGTGCACTTAATTTAAATTTGTTCAGCATGGCAGTTTGGTAAATTTTGCTGTCACTTTCTGGCATTTCTGATCTTCCTCTTGAATGACCTTTACTTAAGGATTTATTTTTGCTCGCCAAACTAAAGATGTTCACCACAACGGAAACACATCTTTGGGAAGTCACCTTATGGGATACATCTTGAGGTTGGGAGCTGAAATAGTGATGTTCTTTCATAACCCTTTCCTCCCCGCTCTTGGATCCAGCAAAGGTGGAGAACACGTGGGGAATTGCAACTTGTTTTCCCAGAAATGTTCCACACAGCAGGGTCTTCTGGAAGACAACAGACGCAGGTGTGCAAAGACCAGGGAGAGGCAGGGAGAGAAAAGGACAACATCCCCAGCACCACAATTTCAAGTTCGGCTACAAACATGACCAAGAAACTCGAACTCAGGTTCTAGTGATTTGCTGTGTCAAAAGCAGCCACCAAACCAAAAATAAGACAGTGTACAGCTAGAGTGACCTTTGCAAGAAATCTAGGGGAAGAGAAAAGAGCAGAATCTTTCCTTCGTAGGGAGGATTGTGAATTGTCTCCCAACTGCACTCCTGAGCGTGAATCAATTTTCTTCCAGTCGATAACTAGCGCAAAGGTTCTAACCTTCATTTGTGCTCCAAATACTCAATCGGGGATGTAGAACACATACCAATTAAGCAATTCAGCTAAAATAAGAAGGCCGTGAACCAACATCGTTGCTGCAGCTGCCCCTGAGGGATCGAGGGTTAGCAGCTTGGGGAAAAGGTAATTTATTGAGCTTAATACTCTGCGAAATGTTCTCATGATAATAAGATTGTAAGATCGTTTTAATATCTGAAGTCATGTTGAAAAGGTCATTTCTCACTTTTTACGCCTACCTAAGTCATGTAAATTAGAGCTACTCAAACAGAGTTGAGGATGTTTGCAGCCTAAATTCTTCTACATTCCTGGATGACAGAGAAAAATGTCAGTAATCCCAAGTGGTGGACACAACCATCCAGAGTCCATGAATTTTAGAAGAGTAACAGTAATGGATGCAGCTACTTTTGCTGTGCATTAGGCCAGCATTTCATCTTTGACCTAGTAGATTTCATTCAGACTTCCGTCCATCTTCTTATTGCTGTGATTTGTTAAAAAATTATTTCAAACACACTACATGTTATCTTAAAGGGGAGGTGCATACAGCTGATACATTTGCCAGAAGTTTTATAATCCAGGGAAATGGGGCATTGGCAATTTCACTAAGCACTTGCCTATTTTCCAACATGATTTTTTTTCCACAGGTGAATGAACTTGGGAGATTTTTTTTTCTCTCCTTTTTAAGAAATGCTTTCTAGGCAGAAACTTCATAGACTTCACCTCCACATCTCCCAGCCAACACTCCTAAATCACAACTTGCAGCTGCCCTTGCTGTAGCAGCCTCGGAGCCTCCATTTGGCAGAGCACCAGCACCATGCCAGGATGTGATGTTTCCGTGATGTGCACAATTACCCAACTGGGATGGAGCAGAGATCCCCAAACACATTTCACTAAGGCCCCTGAATCATATTTGAAACCAAGTCTTCAAAATTTATAACAGCATTAGGCTATCTAGGCCCTTAGTTTCATTTATGTTTTGAAGCTTCAAATCCATCACACAATGGAGCTAAACGAGGGCATTATTCAGAGCAGTAATGCACTTGATCCCATGGAGGCTAAATGATAGAATTCCCCTGCTGCTGTCTTAGTTTCCAGCATCTTCTTCCCTCCTCATCTTTCAGCCCCAGCTCTTGTCCTTTACCACATCCACTATAAAAACCAACCCTCCCAGGAGAAGTCTCTTTGCCATCGCCGTTCCTAATAATTTTTCCATTTCCTCTCTCCTGAACCACTGCCTCATTTGTGACTCCTCACTGGTCAGGCTGCAAGCTCTTCTGAGGAAAAGTTGTCTCTTTTTTTTTCTGCTTGGCAGTATGCTCCAAGGGTGCTATGCAAACGATTTATTATAACAGATTATGGCCCAGAGTAATCTAATAGACTGGAAAGCCCAGCTGAAAAGAGCTGGTGATCCAGCATTCACAAAGCATGCCATGCTTGTATTTTTCAATACATAATACATAAATCTCTCTGCTACAGCAGCTCTGTTTTCAGATTTGCTGGGGTTTGTATGTGAAAATTTTCCAACTATTTATCAGCTTGATCTTCTCTGTCAGCCTTTATCATCCCTTACAGTCCTCCTGAAAACTCCCTGAAACAGAGAGATCGAGGCAGCTGCCAAACAGGAGTGGGGCTCTGCAGAGGGCTGTATCCCCCTCTGGACAAGATCATCACCCTTTATTATTACAACAGTAATAATAAAGGTGATACTATCAAGCTGAATCACTATCACAGCAGAAAAGCTGGGAGGGAGAAGAAATGTCCCCACGCTTGCCTTTTGGATTCCATGGCTTGGTTCAAAGGGTTGAGGGGAAGATGGTTGTAAAACAAGAACTGACCCCCTGTGACATCTGGGGGATTCACTGTCAGCAACTCTCCCATGGTAATGCTGCTCCCCATTATGGTGTCTCTGGTTTTGTTACTAAGTGGCCACATCTAATAACAACCCTGCTAGGAACTTCACTGATTCCCATGAGAGCATGTAGCTGACGAGTTCGTGTCAGCTTCCAGGTAACAAATACTCCCCAGCTCTATCAATGCTCACTTTGCTTCTCAAGCTCACTTTTGCTAAGGAGCCCATGGCATCCAGCTAGAAAGCTTTTCCACTATGAACTGTGCTTTCAAGGAAGGTTTCACAAATGAAAAATGAAAAATATAAACCCGAAAAACAAAGAAAATGGAGCAGAAACAAAGATCCTGAACAAAGGCAAGATGACTTTTCATTTGCCTAATGGATTACAGGTTAAAACTGAAACCTGCCTTCCATTTAGTTAGATATGTTTGTGAGCATGTGTATTTGCATACAAGGTAGAAAACACAAGAAGCTTCATTTTTGAAGACTCTCTTCACTGGTTCCAATTTGGATGTTGACTGCTCCTAACAGACCATCACATCACGAGAGACAGACACTCAGAGTGCTGGGGTTTACTGGGTTGTCTCCTCCATTCCGTCTCATCACAGCTACTGAGCAAGTGAAGTCTCCAAAACACAAGTAGAACTTACGCAACTGTGAAACAATAAATCACATTTGTCTCACTTCAGCAGTTTGTCTGCTTTGCAAATTTGCACCCTGCTTGGGATGAATGTGGCTGTAGGTATTTCACGGGCACAGGCAAGCAGTGGTTAATGGGAAACCTGTTGTCTACTCCTTCCAGTGAGTGCCAGACATGGTGTATTAATAGAAGATAAATTGTTATTTGGGAGAAATATATATTTTACACATAGGTTAAAACATATTCATAAAGAGTGGCTGAAACTTGCTAATTCCAGGCATTTATGCCTTCAGTCAATTTCAAAAATTCCAGCACAGATTTGGAGGAGCCAATATTTCACTGTAGACTGGAAAAATCTTGGCAAAAGTGAAAAATAACCCTCAAAGTACATGAATAGTACAAATTACAGAATTCTGCAATGCTCCAAAACTTATTGGGTGTGCTACTTAAAAAAAAATGCTAAAGGTATAAGACTACACAGAAAAAATTACACGTTTCACACACGTTTTTTTAAAGTTGGTATTTTTGTAGGGAATTTTGCAGTGTACATAATAAAAGTGCAGAGAGGGGTAAGGTATTTCAAATAGCCTCAATTTTTACATTAAGATAGCTGATTCCTTTTTCTTCTAATTCTTTTCACAACAACAGTATGTCTCCCTCCTGAGTTGTTGTAGGTTTTGTATGGCCCAAACTCTCAAGAAGCAAAACCAGAAAGTGATGGTCCAGTGGACTTAGTGCAGTCAACCAAAAAAAGAAGTGTTTATTGCTCAATTAGCAACTCAAGAAATGCCAGGTCTGTAAGACACCATCAAGACAGAATTCATCTGCCTGTTGTAACTCCAGGTGCTTAGTTCCTAAATCTGGCCAATCCTTCCTTTTGCTTCAGCCTTACCCATGATCAATCAAAAGATTATACCATATACAGCTGGGGTTCTGAATGCTACAACACCACGGCCACACTACCAGCCAACAACTTCCATGCTCCAACCTCTCACAATGCAGCAGCATCCACGTGGCAAACTTCTGCACATTACAGACAGATGGGTTTTAAATAAAAGCACACACCAAAACAGATCTCTAAGAAACTCTGCTCCCAGGAGGTTATACAGAGCCAATCTACGATGTTGGAGGGAACTGCCTGGTGCTCTCCTTCACAGACCATTCAGCCCTTTGCTAAGTGATGACTGTACAGAGCACAGCCAAGAAAGCAACCACAGACAGTGCTGAATCTGGACAACGTGAAGCATGAAAGAAGCATTTAACTTCATACATCCAACCAGATCAAAGATTTCTAACTTAAACTTTCTACACGTCAAACTTTGCAGCTGTTCCCTTTATCAGCTCACTAGGAAAAAGTCTCTGTGGACTGGTGCCATTCTTTGTAAAACCCCAATTGCTCTGCAATAAAAGAGGTCTAATTTTTACAGTACAGTTCTGCTTATATTTAGTATCAACATCTGACCACAAGTGCCAAATATAAATGTTACTGGGACTCACTTTAATTGCATTTTGTGCTCTCTTTGTGCACCAAATCCTTTAACCTCACTCAATGCATGCTCAGGCAACGGACATTAGCTTCTACCAGTAAATACTTAATTTCCCTTCAATGTTGATATCCAGCATTGACTTCCATTGCTTTAGACTGGAAACAAAACGTTCTTCACAGGTAAAATTCTACATGTAATATTATGCTACACAAGAGTAATACTCTACCTCAGTTGTCCTCCTTCTAAAATTTTCTCTAAAGCAAGAATAAATATAATAAAATATGCACTGATTCCTTTCTCTCCTGCTCTCCTCCTCTTGAGGAGTTCTCAAAGCCAATTAAGACATCATTAAACAGTGAGGCCCAGTAATGTAAGGCAGAGCACCATGGAGCACCTACAGCATGACTGCAGCCACTCGTTAGAGCAAAGGGCGCCATCCCAATTAAGGATCCTCACTGTCTAAGCACACAAGCAATTGCAATCCTTTTGGCATTCAAGACTGTGCAGCCTTGGCAGGGATGAGGAGGCTTCCATTCTGTTTGGGAGTGCAAATTAAGCCTCCAATATATGATGTGAACAGGCTTTCCATTAACTTCTTCCTTTTCCAATATTTAGTTTAACTACCTGTGTTAAAGCGAGGAGGGACATTTTCTGCTAAGAGCATTCATTTGCAGGTCCATCTCTTGCCCAAATACCTAAAGCAGTACAGCAACAGTTTCATGTTAATGCACATCTTGGTTAAATAAACCAGTTTTCCAGGCTGCTGGGTTTTCATTTACATTTCTGGTAGATTAGTCTGAGCTATGGAACTGAACACCCCATATACCGGGAAATGGGAAGAGGTAAATGACTCCTTTCTTGCACAACTTCCCACCTAAGAGCCACCTGGCTCCACCAAGTCCCAGCCACTTGAGTTGCCCATGAATCTCTCTGCTTCTGAGGGGAGAGAAGAGAGAGTGGCACTGGGGTCAGCAGGCTGGACTGTACACAAACCACCCTTAGCTGTGGAATACAGGTACCAGCCTCAGCTAATGAGATGTACCTGGGGCACCTTCCTTGGGGCCTGAACTGGGATGTTTATCCAACCTACCTGAAGCAGTCACCAGGAGGGGGAAAAAAAAAAGGAATGATAATAAAAGGTTGATTAATTATGTGCAATAACTGGGACAGCATATCATGAAAATTCCATTCTTGTTTACTCAGCTAATTCACTTTTTATGAGTGTTTAGGCTTTAAAGCAAAACAAAGCACTAATTACCCAATTAACGAGCAATTAAGTTACTGCAGCCTAATAGCCTGTACAGTGGCTGCCTTTATGAGTCTGATGGTGAGTTAGAGACCCATTAAACAAATTTATACACAGCTGTAGCAAACATTACATTTCCAGAGATGTTACATTACATGCTAATATTTTCACAGCCTTGAAACATCATTCACTGGTTTAGTGAAGAGTTTGCCAGTTTACTCAGCCGAGCTCTGACAAAGGGAAGGTCTCTCATACTGTACCAGAAGCTATTACCCAGGGATGGATGAGAAGATGAGCTCTGTCTTTCAAAGCCTTCATGAAAAATCAGGTGACTTTTAACCAAGGTGAGTAACATTTACCTTAGAACTTTTAAATTTTGCCTTAATTTAGGAAGAAATCACAGTCCAGTAATTTTCAACAAATAAATGTACTTATTTGCAGGAATCTAGGATGCTCTCTGCAGAAGGTCACATTGTTCTGAAGTTTTAGTTTGGCAATCAGGTTGTGAAGGGGAGGACATTTTACTGTGTGGAAAGACAAAATGTTCTTGTAAACTCCTCTAGGCAGATGTGATTACTTGTGACAATGCATGACATCCCTGAAGGATGGTTCAGTATTGGGTGGGCTCTCCCATTTCATACATTGAGCAGCACCAAAGCATAGTGGCATGAAAGCTAAGGAAGAGCTCTGGTCTCAACTCCGGTGCTCTCTTCGCTTCGATGACTACATCAAACCAGCAATATTATACCTGTATTTCAGTGTGGTTCAATTTTCATATGAATAATGGGTGTATCCTTTAGTGTACCTTTGATTGAATGGAGAAAAGCTTAATTTTTAAAGCAACTATTTCGTCTTTGTTTAAGAAAACATTTTTTTCTGAGTGATACTAATCGAATCTCAAAATAGACAGACCGTTTCTTTGTGCCAATACAAGACAGGTTTCCATTTATCTACCAGTACACATAAAACCTTAGATCACCCCTTTCACAGGCATAGTATGTATCACCACAAAGCACAGGCTGCACTATGTAAATAAGGAATGTTTTGTATGCCAAAATCATGTAAGCAGTGCAGTATTTCCCTGCCAGCCTGATGCATTTCCCGAGGAACTCCATGGCAATGCGCCGTAAGCAGTAAAGATAATTGGCTGTACTGGTGGCCTGACTTCAACCTGATGTTAAAGATAAGCCATTATTTGGAAGTCCAGGAGTTGGAAGTATATATTTTTTCAAGTTGCACACACATTAAACATTCAAGCTGGTGTCATCACTGTCCCACTGAATTCCATGAACTGCACTGATTTTACTGCAGTTACCGAAAATCTGGTTCCTGCATGTTCATTAATAAATACAAAGACACACCTGTGTTAACGAATTCGAAAGCATGAGGAGATCTCATCTGTCTTACGGATAAACAGAGTCCTGCTCACATCCTGTCCCCAGACACGTCCCCAAGCAGAATTGCTAATGAGGCCCCATTGCCTTTGGCCTGTGTTTAGAGTTTCCTCTTGTGCAAATTCTCTGGTATCTAATAAGGCATAAGCTTAAGCTTCAACATTTTCCCTAGTGGAAATACTAAAAATGAGTTTTCTTCCCCCCCTCACCCCCCAATACTGAAAGAATTTACTGGGCTTGAGGTATTTATTGTTCCATCAAATTTGATGGACCAACTCACTGATGGGCTTAAAAAATTATTAGAATGGGGAAAGCACAGACAGACACACAAGGACACATGATTGCACAGACCTAGTTTTCTTAGGAAAAGCTAAAGGAGAAAAGTAGCCATCTCCTTTTGGGGTAGATTACTCCATGGGCGAGTGTATCAAGGTAGGTTTTTAAGGTATTTAAAACCAGCATGGCACAGAAAAGATATAGGAAAACATCAGGTGATAATAGCACCAAGCCAGAGCAACTCTCATTTGGAGATCATAAACAGTGTAGGAAGGTAAATGGTCAGCCAAGATGAAAAATGTGGAAAACAAACCTGAGGGCAACAAACAAGATTCAAAGCAACTACATCTCACCTAAAAAGGGACATCTTTTAATCATGTCTATATTAATGCTTTCTTAAAAACTTCATCACCAATCTGCCACTCAAACTTGCAACCCAGCAGCATCTGGTTTTGATTGAATAATGTCTCCCAATTCTATCTTTAGTCTTTCATTTTTTAATTTTAGTTTTTATTAAAGAAAAGGTCTTACCTGGCCTGTTTTGTATTGTTCTCCTTGCTCTCTCTTTTTTTTTTTTTAATCTAAAGTAATTTCAAAGAGTGAGCGTCAGATATCAAACCCAATATCCTTTTTCTCATTAGCACTTTTCCCGTGCAGACCTTCAAATGTGGTAATAATTAATGAGTCTGTGTCAGAAAATGAATAAAAGATGGCTCAGATGCTTCACTGTTCAGGGCTGACCTTTAGCTGAGTCTACTGTATTAATATATTCTTGTGTTGTCAGACTCAAAGAGCTAACTGCCTTATGAATTATTTATCAACACAAAAAGTCTTAACCAGAAACAGTGTTAACATTAATTTCTAACCCTCTGTGTCACAGCAAAGCCTGCCTGCACTGCATAATTGAATTTTAGTTTTAGACAAGCAATCAAAGCACAAGTCGCTGTTGTTGTAAGTGTGGCTGCCTATGATAGCAAGAGGAACGGCTGCTCTTTTTGCACATCTGGTGCATTACAGGCAGTTCAGGTTTCTGTGAGCAATAAGCCCAACTGGAGACAAATGTGGAATGGGTTTGCAGCAATGAGAAAAGCTGTGGCTCCCTCCTCCCCAAAACAATTCTAGATCTTGAACTGCCTATTACTCTGCTATAGCTATTTCTTAGTGGGGCTGGCATGGAAACGTGTTACACCTTCTCTGCTTCCAACTTCCCAAGGGGCTGCCTGGTACACCTGAACAATGGGGACGAAGGTGGGAAGCCTGTCCACAGGCTCTGGCCTTGGTTCTCCTTTTCCATCTGTCTCTCCCAGATGAGAGTCCATCTATCTCCCTGCTCTCCTTTGCATGCTCCCCAAACACATGAGCTTCTGCAACCCCATCATCTGCACATGTTATGCAAGTGGGATTCAGCTGCTATCCCCAGCAAAATCTCAGTAATTGTCAAATTTATTTACAGGTTAGGCTTAAAGTGTATCATACTAACCCCACCAAGGCCTAAGACTCAAAGGTTCAATTAGGACTTCAGGGTTCTATTCACAACTGTTCCCTCCAGTAGAGTACTGGAAAATAATGCTTGTGTTGGACCAAGAGCAACATGCATATGGGGGAAATGACTCTATTCCCTGATGGAAAACATCAGCCTCTGTTCACAGCTCCTGGCAAAGCAGCTCTAGTCTAGTAACTTTTTTTTCAGTTCACACTCAGTGACTGAGGTTTGTTCATCCTTGAAGAAACAGTTCAGATATAACCAACAGAGCATGAGGGCCCTACAGAAATGAGACATGGCTTTAGGCTCCAAATCCTTCAAGAACTCAGCCAAACAGCAGCTTTGGTAGTTTTCTCCTTCCATTCTCAGGGTCAGCAAGAGCAAAGCGAGAAGAATTAAATCCCTTTGGCTCTTTCCCATCTAAGTCAAGAATGAAATGGGAACTTTTTAGTCTTGCAACGATGTCTTTTCTTACTTTTCTTGGGAGCTTAAACCCAGAGGCTGAATGAGGACCCAGAGGGGCTGTCACAGGAAAAGGCTGCTGCTGCTAGACCTGCAGAAGAACTCAGATCTGAAGAGGGATTACGGAGAAGCACCAAGAACTCAGACAAGTGACCATGCTGCTAAGAAGAGAAGACAGACACACTGTGAAGCACAAATGCTGCAGGCTCCTTCAAGGGAGATTAACCCTACCCAAAGAAAAAAGGAAAAAAAATAAAAGAACCCCCCCCGTCATTCAGCTCTGCATCATCTTAGTGCCTGATACAGGGAAAGAGTCTACATTTGCAAAACATGTTATAGTCTTATGCTGAACCTCTCCTCCCCACCTCAGGAGCTACAACTCCTGCTGGGGATGCTGGGATCCAGAACAAAACTCCTCAACTACAGGTACGCTTACCGTGAGGAAGTGAAACCTGTTTTTACCAAGTTACCAGTGGATTCAAGTTAATGGAAACTGGGCGCCTTAATCCCCAGAGGGGTTTGAGAAATTTTAATAAAGAATATCTCCACTGTCCCCACAGTGAGGAATAAGCATTACCCCTTACCTAATGACTGACCTGGTAGGCAAAGGTTCGCTCTTCCCAGGAGCTGTGTGTATCATGCCTTTGACAAGAAAGAAGACAACTACAAGCATTTTAATCTGAGCTGAAAAGTGCTGGGCTTTGCGGGTGTTAGGCTGTGTAATTCTGGGCTTTCCATCCAGGATTGCCAGCCAAGTTTCAATGGAAAACAAGACACAACATTTTTCAACACTCTGCTAACTCTTCTTAAGACTAATCTTTTAGAGGCTCTGGGATCTTCAGAGCAGATCATTTTCTGTAGTTGTTTTTATTTTTACTCTGGAGCCTATGATGGAATAAATCTGTCTCTGCCAAACCAGATATTTTTCTTTGGCAGACATTTGCATATTAAATCTAAAATTGTTTGCCATGACAGAGTGAAAAGCAATTCTTGAAAGCCACTTCATATCCTTCCTGCAAGATCTCACTAGCACCTCCGTAAGTAACACCAACCTGTTTTTTTGGAGGCCCGATAACCTGGCACAGTCAGCTGTTCCTGTACCGTTAGTGGTCTGAGCAAAATCGATGATCAAAGGTCTGGAAGACACGCACTCCTGCAGTAAATCCCTAAGACAGCTCAAGTCTCCCTTCAATTTGGTATTTATTATTTTTTCCCCCAAACACAGCAGAAGATGGTGACGACTAATTCCCATCTGTACACGCCTGCTCCCAAGCTATGGAAAATGACTCTATAGGCCAACTGGAAGCTGAACAGTTTATCCATGAGCCAAACAAGTGAGGGTTGAAGGATGAGTGATATGCTGGGATTGACTTTTTGCCCCACCAAAGGCTCATGGAGGGTATATCCTATGCACCACATTGCAACGTTGGCAAACAGATAAAAATATCAGTTCTTTGCTTTATGGCTATTGCACCAGCACAGTGACCTGCTTCGTATCCCATTGCTTTCCATGTCCCAAACTCTGCCAGTTGTGCAAAATACGCTACAATTTGGGGATGTATATATTTTTTTAATCTTCTACTTCAATATACCAGACTAAGCTAGTAAAAAAAATGAGACGGTCATGCTCTTTTAAAATAACAAAACACCCACCCTGGCAGTTATGACATAACCCGGCAGATTTTTCTTGTTACTTCGCTGTTTTAAGTGCCTCACTCAATGTGAATCCAATTACCAAGGCCTTTGTTTTCCCTAACAAAGGGACTGTGTTTCGGGGCTCAGACTCATCTGGCTTTAATCACCTCTCATGAGGGGAGCTCACTAACAACCACCTTGGGATACCTTTTATGACAGATTTGGGAAGGCACATGAAAGAAGGGGTGGTTTGAAGAAAGAGGAGATGAGGTAGATCTCCCCCCGCCTCTTTTTTGGTTGTTTTTTTTGACAAGTGCATAGGCTTTCCACAGTGCTCCAGTAAACCCAAGTATGACATACTCCCAGCCACGGCTGGAACTGATTTTCGAGTGGCTATTTTTTTGGACTGAACTGCGGTTTGTTTTAGAAGTCTCCAAAGTCTTCTGAAAGAAGGAAGTGAAAAAGCCCAGCTCTGGATCTTCCCTGGCCCATGTGGCTGAAAATTACATGTTTTACTACTACACAGTCCTGTGCCAGTTGGCCAGCCTGGACAGACATGTTTTCTTTTCCCTTTTAGGCTTATTCTAAAACAGATTTTTCCTCATAAAAGTTACAACTGGTGCAGCTCTTCTCAAGTTTGAAAAGCAAAACTTTTGAAATCAGTAGGACTCAGTGCAGCCGAGCACCAGAGATCCTTTAAGCAACACAAGAAAAGAGACTTTGCTCAGTTAGAAATGGGAACTTCATTGCAGGAGGCAATCAGGGTTACTCAAGTCACGCTTTAGAAGTAATCATTTCAATACCAGACTAGTAAACAAAGTCTTATTCTATCCTGAAGTGTTGTATTTAAAAGGGAAAACCCTTCCCCAAAGCAATCTTTCCCTGCTAATTGCAGTGTAAAAGACCATCAAACATACTGTTAGTATTATTTTCTCAACGTTGCATGGAAAATTTATGGTGCCATTTCCATTGTATTCAATAACCAGCACAAGGACTAGTGCTAAACCTAGAAAATCTTGTTTTAATCACATATTAATATCAATTGTTTTGATTTTATTTAGTTTATTACTTTTTTTTTAACAGGGCCATGAGCAGGCTACAGCAGTTCCCAAATACCTGATAGAGCAAAGTACTTAAAGTTTCTGGGTTAATCATTTTCCATTGCATGCGACAAGGAACAGAAATCTCCCAATTGTCTCTTTCAACAATTTTGTAACCCTAGAAAATGGCCTAAAGTTACACAAAGTCTTCTGAAGACCAGTCTCTTGTCTCAAAGGTTCCTGGCTGTTGCAGCACTCGCTCTCAGAGGCCATTCCCTTGTGTGCTGGGGGAAAAAGAAATCCCCAAACAGCTGCAATGACAAACCCTCTTTTTTTAAAAAACCGCAACAGTAGAGAAGTGTCCAATCTTTGATGACAATTCCAAATGTTTTCTGAAGGCCCACAAAATTAGAAAATGAGGCAAACAGTGTGAAGCAGTAGCCTCCAGGCCCTGCCACCCAGTTTTGCTTTTGACTAGTTAAATTGTGATCTTTGGGCAGAACTTTGCCCTGCAGTGTTCACAACATCCCAGCTCTGGGCAGGCCTATCTAGTCCTTCCTTTCTCTTGCAGGATCATCTATCCTCTGCTCTTTGCTGGAAGGATGCCAACCTACCCCAGCACCTCTACCCATACCTCTGTGGAGTTTCTCAAGTAGTTTTACATTCAGTTTGCTTCTGCCTTTGAACAGTTCTTTCAGATGAATACAACCATTCCCAAAACACAGGGGAGAATTTCTGTCTGGGAAAGCCTATTCATGATTTATTTTTGGGTTGGAATATAACGCACAGACCGGTATCAGACAAAGGACTGCAGTGACAACTCCACACAAATCACAAGAGCTACTGTGTTAGGCTAATGTGGGCAATGACCCAGGCAACATGATTTACCAGTACAGTAACTATCATACATTTCATGTTGATTTACTAAGTCCTTACATGAGCGCTGGAACTAAAACTTACTCTGGATGTTGCAAAATTCAAATGATAATTGTTTTGGTCTACTCAGAGCACAAGGGGCATCCCCAGGGCAGTGGCAGGTCTCCAGCTGAGCTGCACCCCAGACACGGCTGTAGAAGTCCCTCCACTCCAGACCCTATCTCTTACTGTTCCCAAATGCTCACCCAACAGCATGCAGCACACAGGACCTTGCAAAGGAAACTGAGTGAATCAGACTGAGAAAAATAAGCACATTCCGCCCAGAAAAGAGGAGAATATTTACCTAGTTACAAGCTTTCCCACCCAGCCTAAAAAGTCTGCTGAAATGAGACTGCCTGGCTAGGCTTGCAGTAATGCAAGGGGGTCTGAAACACTGGGTTCAAAAGCATAAATGTGCAAAGTTCAAAATCAGCACAGAAGATTCTAAAGCAGCTGAGGGTCAGCCATGATGCTTCAGCCAAGACTTCAGGAGACCACACGGTCTGCCACAGCCTATTACTATTATTTGAATTAGCTTTGATTTTAAGAATTTCAGCTTCTCTATAAATATATTCACAGGGTTAAAACCCCAACATTGCTCCACAGTACAATGCCTCTTAGGAAAAACCACTGGCATCCCACGAGTTTACAGGGGATAGGCAGCTCCTAAGCTTCTGACAAATATTCCTACACATCTCCTCTTGGTTCTGCCCTAACCCCCTGCACTTCTAAATAGTTGACATCAACTGGACAGTGGAATCATCTGGGCACAGGGAAGATATGCCTTGGTTTTGTGGCTATTTTACTATACAGAAAGATCAATGCAGTTTCCCATAAACCACCAATCATTCTAAGTCTCACTATGAATAACTAAGAGCATTTATCATATTTCAAGTAAATATTTCCATACAGCACATTAATATATCCCAATTAGATCAGAAAGACTCAAGCCCAAGCAATAACCGAGATTCTAAGCCCTGCTAAAAGCAGCTTTCCAAGACATGCTGTGGTTCCAGATGTTTTGCACAGCTATTTATTTAGCTTGTAAACAAGCCACCAAAAACATTCCACATAATGACAAGAGAACCGCAATTACATTGTTGTGGGGATTTACAAAGAGCTCAGCATACTTTTGTGATTTAGAGAAATCTCTCATTCCTTCTGAGAGCTGATTGCCAGAGTCATGTCTGTGCTGTGAAGCGCCCTGGGAATCATTAAAATGGTGACAAAGAAAAGTGATTTTCTTCATTAAAAGAGGAATGAAGGAGGGGAGGGTGAAATAGGAGAAGCCTCCCTGCTCTCCCTCACAACAGATTACTTTCCTTCTTGTCACAGAATTCATGCAGCGTCAAATGATCATCAGGTAGCATTGATACCCTTATTTCAAATTTTAAGCATATTTACTAACAACAAATTGCTAGAATAGCAGCACTCTGGTCTATCCTACAAACTCCATCCTCTGCCTTACGAAATCCTGCTGAAGGCAGCGTGCCCAAACCACAGCCCATTGCCCACATGGTACCATCAGGGTTTAGTTACTGCTAAAACTTGAAGTGGCACAAAATTCACTGCATGCCCTGGGAAGCTCTTGCTGCCCAGTGGTCATATCCATGCTGGTCAGCTCGAGATGACCACAGCTGATCCTTGCTCAATGCCCCATCCAGCCTGGCCCTGAATACTTCTAGAGATGAAGTATCCACAGCTGCTCTGGGCGACCTCTTCCAGGGCCTCACCACCCTCATAGTGAAGAATTTCTTCTGTACATCACTGAATGCTTCAGAGTGAGAGCAGAGCCCAGTCACCGCGGGGTCAGTTCCTCTGCCAAGGTTTGTGGATAACAATCCCCACCCACCTGCTGGGACACAGCATGTTGTCACTCTGAGTATTTCATTTTGAGTGTTCAACAGCCACTAGTCAGCTACTTTCATTTGAGCTGCCCAGTGAAAATGGATATCTCTATATCCCACCAGCAGTTCTCTGAGCTGGAGAGACCCCATGATCACCTTATGCCATTTTGTGATTTGTAATGGAAGCTAATTGCTCCAAACCAAGTTCAGCCTTCCAGATACTCTATTTAGTCTTGCGAATGGTCACTCAAGTTCAATGTTCAAGCCTTATTTTGCCTCTACAGCACAAACCCCCTCCACCAAACCCACATGTTCCTCTATTGAAAAAGTCTAAAGAGCCAAACCACCATTTTCAGCACTTCATTGCTTTGCTGCTTTCATTCAAATCCAGTCCAATTACAGAATCACAGAATATTCTGAGTTGGAAGGGACCCACAAGGATCATCGAGTCCAACTCTTAACACTGTCTCCCTGGCGGGAATTGAACCCAAGTCTCCCACACACCAGGTGGGGACACTTACCACTGTACTAATTGCTGCAACTCCAACCTTCAGCTCCAGGACAAGCTCCTGTTTATGCTCCAAGTTGCACACAGTGTGGTCACAGGGTCACAGCTCACCTTCCTGCTGTGTCTGACCCTGCTTGCCACTGCCAGCAATGGGGACAGTGTGTCTGAAAACCCTGCCCTGGCGTTGGGATCTAAAGGCAGACACTCAGAAAACCAAACACTGCTAAATTCCCTCTACAATGGCACAAAGGTGCCTTTTTGAGTCTAATTTTTTTTTAGCTATTTCAGTAAGATTGTTTCATAGTTTTATAACTCTTGGGCATGTGGTTATAGCTGAAGACCAAGATTTTAATCTTGACGAGGGTGCAGAGCTCCAGGGCACTATGAGCACCGAGCTGCAGGTAACCTCCTCCCATGGATGGGGATGGCTTGTCCCCGGTGCCCTCAAGACCATGGCCCTGTGTCTCACTGCTCCCCAGCCAACACTCTCTGCACAGGTAAATCCTGAGCCTGCTGCGGTAAATTAATGAAGAAGTGACATCCTCACCATAATTCCTATGGAGAGAATGATGATAGGCCTTAAACGTGATTGCTTTCCATCTGTATATGTGCTTAAAGACTGTAAAATAAATTAATGGGGAAATCTAAAACATAATGATAAGGATTCCCCACTGAACAGGTGTTTTTTCCATCCATGAAATTACAAGTTGCCAGGAAAAGACATGGACCCAGCTCAGCTTTATTTCAGTCTCAGCTCCTTCCGCTAAAATAATAACAGGCTTTATGTTCCTGAAGCTGTAATTAAACAAGTGCTTTGCAAGGAAGACCAACAGCTTGTTGTACTGGAAATAAAAGGGAAGCTACAGCAAACTGCTCAGATTGGTCATTCCCACTTCTCCTTCTCCCTCCCTCCTGGTGTGACTTCCTAGACCAAATTCTCATTTCATGCTGCTGGGTTTATTGTTTTGTCTTCGTATTATTCCACATCCACCCCTCCCTTAATGGAAAACATGTAATCATTGAAGTACATTTAAGATCTAGTTAGAAACCCCAAACTAGAAATAAAGTAGGTCCTCCAAGAGCTGCACAGACAGTCTTTACCTCCTGACAGGAACATCCAAACAACTTGTGCACAGCACGGAGCATCCTTCCAGTCACTCAGAGTGTAAATGATGAATTCTGCTCTCAAACATGTAACATAATGCATGGTGTGAAAAAAGAGAAAACCCACGAGTGCTGTCACTGCATATTTATGATATAAAATAAGAATTAGCATATGGGAGAGCTCTAAAGGGAAAATAGAACACCATTTTCTTAAAATTTAGGACAATTGAATCAGTTTCAAAATCCAGGACTTCCAAGAGAAATAAGTATTTTTACTAAGTCAGAAGTCAGCTGACATAGCTATAAACACTTTAAATAAAAAGATTCTCCATTCAGTATAATAGGAGAACAATAATATAGGGTAGACACAGTTTAACTTATAATTTTTAGTTTTAAACTATAATTTGAAAAAAAAAGGATAAGGAGGATTTTCTGACTCCCCTGTTCATCCACTTTTCTAAGTGATGAAATACAATTACTAAGCAATGACATAATGCTTAGAGAGAACACAGGATATGGAGTGACAATAACCACTAATAAGCAGCTACAGTGAATCCTTTACTTGCATGCTGAGTGCAGAGTTGCACATTTTAAAATTAGACACGTTTATGACTGGTACTCTCTACCAATATGTGCAGCTGACCTACAAACATCTCCCTCAACAAGGATGCTAATTATTAAGATTTACGTGATTTAGGAATACAACTGAAATACAGAACAATTTAACACTGTGAGGAAGAAAGTGGCACTGGCAGACAGCTCCTGAAATGCTGGGAGCTCATGGCTGTGGAAGGAAGAAGTCATGGCACAGGCACACACCAGGCCAGACCTCCAGGCAGGACTGATGCCCACCTCTACCGTGGTTCAAAGTCTTGTGTGTGCATGTTCTGCAGCCTTTTTGATCAATGCCCCAGGAATGAAAGCAGCAACCTTTGCAACCAATAGCACGGACTGCTGCTGCATGAGCACAGCAGGGGTGGAAAGTAGCACCACCACTGCAAACTCTAAAGAAAAACCATCACAGGCAGAAAAACCATCATCAACACAGGACCAGTCAAATCTATTTCACGACTGTTATGTGCAGGTTTTCTTCACTATTGGGCAGAAGACAGTCCTAGTGTCCTAGTCCTACAGGGCACATATGAATGTTTGGACAGATTTCAGTAAAACATTGGTGAAATGAGCCCTACCTGCTTCCTGCACCTCTTTGCTGTTTCAGCTATGGAGTGCCAAGAAAATCACTCTTAAGTTAGAACAAAATTATCTTCTTGTGCTTGCTTAAAGACCCACCACACAAGGAATTTCCCCGCCTCTTACTGTATCTTAATTGTTGGCCAAATTGTTTCCTAACAGATATCTACATGCAAATGTAGTGTTTTCGTTTTATCTTTCAGCTTCAAGATTAGGCTTCAAATTAAAATGGAAGGGTTGTGTTCCAGACTTCAAGAAGTGAGGTATAAATAACGTCGAGTTAATTAGCAGTGTGCTGATAGTTGCCGGCACCACAAAGACAACCCTTCTGCATTCTGTGTCTCAGAGTAAGAGCTGTCTACTGCACACAGCACTGTGCTTCCCACCAGTCCTTCAAAGCGGGGCACTGATACAGGGCACATTTGTGAGGGCTACAACAGGGTAGATGTAAACAAAGGTCCCCATGTTGATAAATGCTCAATATCAAGGAAGAAAAACATGGCCTCAGGAGGCCAATAGTGAATTTATCAAAGGTCCGTGAAAGCTCTGCCCACAGCACACAACATGGAAAGGCAGGGCAGGCTCTTGCCAGATGGGAGGAAAAGAGGGGAGCTACTCCAACTCTGTAATTTAGTGTTGTCTTTTTCAATAAAAGTTAAAGATACTTGGAAGCCCAAGGTACATAAATGCTGGAATTTATAGCTGTGTCAGAGACAGCTGTGTGATACACAGTTCAACGAGAAGGCCACCACAATTAGCCTGGCTTCCAGGATTATTTTATTGGAGGAAGGGGGTGATAGGCACTGTTTAGAAAGTGGGAAGTAACAGAGAACAAAGTCTGTTTTTACAACGATTTTACGAGATATGCAAGTATAAGGTACACATACAGGCAATTCATTTGTGCAGGGAGGGTCTTTCAGAGAGCATGGCTCCAGGATCCAGACAAGGGAGGGAATGTCATACACCACTTGTCCTTCTAAAAACAGTTTGCTGCTGCAAGATTATCACTCTTTTCTTGTGTTATCCATGATACTGTAAAGATCCACACTGCCTAACTCTCTTGGGAGGGTCAGAGACAACAGCGCAGACACACACTCCCTTTCTGTCGCCTGTAGAGGGAATACAACGTGCCACAAGGTATTTAGGAGTCGTCAGACCATAAGAGCACAATGTACAAATAAAAGCATGTAGGTCACATAAAGTAACTGATTGCTAGAAAGTTGTCCTCCTTAAAGCTCCCCCCCAAACCCCCACTTTGTAAATACTGTCAGCATGTGTACAGGAGGAACCAGGCACAGGCAGTGAGTACCCTGTCTGAGGTCACACTGGGAAGATGTGAAACTGGGGAAACATAGAAGTCAACATGAAGAGAAAGACTGCGTATGCAGGACTGAGTGTTTGACACTTTGCATGTTCAATTTCATTGATTTTCATCATTCTATTAAATTTATATTCTATTATGTATCTGTCTATACACCTTTAAGTGCATTGTAATCGAGTGCTACCTGCATAAGGTTTAGTACTCCACGACAGATCCCACTCTAGCAGTAAGGGGAGGAAGAAGCTATCGCAGCCAGGAGGAGTGTGGTCAAAAGGCATTTTTGTGGGAAAATAGGTATTTCAGCATGCAAAGTAGGTACTCTCTGTGTCACTTAACACTTAGCCACTTCCCTGTCCATGATAGGATAATTATTCTGTTCACATGAAGAGCTGAACCCTCACAGATTGAGGCTGAGTTGAGAGAGCTTTGAACAACGTGGTACATGTTTTTCCTAGTGTTTGCCTGAAATACCTAATGCGCTCTGAGAACACAGCAAGAGCAAAACATGCCATAGCGGGAGCCTCCACATGATGAATTAAGCTGGATTTGTTTTTGCTTCTCCCCTTTTTTTTTTTTCAATGAGACTACAAGTGCTTGAAGAACACAATAAGCTCATCCCATTTACCTGTTCCCAAGCTGCACTCAGCATGAAGTCTGACACTTCTGCTCCAGACCTAAAGAAGGGCTTGTCTGTTTTCTTCAGCTACAGCAGTTTGTCCAATAAAAGATTGTCTAGGTACCTCACCTCTTCCATAACCTTTCCTGAGAAAGCTTTTTACTGACATCTCAGCGGTAGGTAAAGTGAGAAAAGGATAAAGCTACAGCTACTGACTTTTAGAGGAAATAATTGCACAATCATTTTTAGGGAAAAAAAACGGTCAGGATTAAGCTAGTGGGGCTTCAAATAAATCCATGAGTTGGTGTGGTTAAACATTACTATCACCAAGGATGGCGTCAGTAAGATGGTCTGTCCTCTGAGTGGAGGAGTTATCACATCCCTGACCTCATCCTCAGCTGCACCAAGGCCATCCCTGTTGCACTGAACATCTTCCTCATTTTAACTCAATTGTTCATAATGAGCCACGTGTAAAACAACTCAATTTGTCCACAAAACATGCTTAATCCTATCACCCCTCCTTTGAATCTAATTGATGTGATACTTGTAGCATGTTTTGTCTGGTTGCCTATATAAAGGTAAGTAAGAAACCAGGGTGCTTGAGACCATTTACTAGCACCAGTGATTTTTGGTTTTTCCACAAAGAAGCCTTGGCTGAAATTTCACTCAGCGCAAGTGAAACTTAGGGGAGGAGTAAATGAATTGCTCTTTTATCATGTCTTATTAAGAATGCTCAGTATATAATCCATTCTTCAAATTATGCTCTGTTGAAACAGTCAGATAATCATATTAAAAAGGTGAATGGAAGAGGAGAGCAGCACAGTTAGTACCTGTCACTTTAGTAAAAGCAGATGTAGGCTTGCATAATACATTTGTTTCTTAACCAGGACTCTAAAATAGTACATTTCAGAGTCTTACATTTCACTCTAATGTACTTTATAGCACACTCTCTCTCCTCTATATTCCAATATACATTAAAGTAATACCATGTACTCTGATAATAGTTAAATTCCTCAAATGAAAACTAGAGCTATTAAATATTTAAGAAAAAATCAGCTACTATATTGCAGTAGCATTTCTTGAACCCCCCACTCCAGACCACTACAACACAAGGGAGGCAGCAAGGCACTGGGGGGAGAGAAAGGAACTCACAGAAGGTCACACAAATGTAGTGGCATCACAAGAGAAAGCACTTCCAGCCACTTGCGAACAAATTTTGAAGCTGGAATAAAATATCTTCACCTTTAATTGATAGACAAGTATCAAACAGTAAAGTACATCTACATAATATGTATTACGCAGCTTTATTTTTATCACAGGGTTCCTCTAGCTGAATGCACAAAATACTTGGACTCTGCTGTCATGATTTATTTTATCGCCCCAAGCCCCCCCCATAAAAGGGAACCTTTTATCTGCAGCTTGACAAGCTACAGGCTCTATTCATTTCACACTACAGCACAGCACAAGGATGTTGTGTTCTTCCTCTGTGCAGGAGACCCAAGCTGAGCTTCGGACCCTTCTTGTCTCTTCTGCCATTCTCACTTCTCCATAGGAATACTTGCCATAGCCCTACTAACTGCTCTTTGGTGCTCCACACAGTTGCAGTAGGAGGGTCACCAAGTGACTTCATCCTTCTTGCCTTTCCTCAATAGATGACCTCAGTCATTACCCAGCTGACTAATGAAGAGCTACATTACACTGAGGTGCTGGATGTTTTTAACAAGAGAACATATGCAAACCTTACATACAGGCTAAAGCTCTACTTACTGTGCAAGGCCACAGCTCTTATTGTGTAAGTGAAGATTTTATAACATGATTTCTCACCTACATCCACAAAACATGTGGTTTAGGAAGGAAGTGTACTTTCCAGTGCTTACGGGAATGTTCTGACACCAAAAGGAAAAACAACCATTCCATGATGAAAGTTAAGGACTCCTCAGATTTTTAAATTTCTCACTTAGCCTGTTCCATCCAGACTTTCCTTATGTCTTTGCACCTTCCAGCAGCAGAGTTCCCTCTCCCACGCTTTGATTCTGAACGAGGCAGCATTTGTTTCTTTTTCTACTTCAAGAACTTTCTTTATATGATCACTGAGTCATGAAATACCTTGTTTTTGCCAGTCCTGGGTACTTCACAGTAGTTTTCCCACCAGATTTGCTTATCAAAGGTCATAAACCTTACACTGCTACTAATAACAGCAGCAGCACTGTGGTATTGTTCTGTCAAATTTCTGTATACAGCTGCTGGCTGCAGTTAAACTTCTGATCCCATTTAGGGTAGATAACATGATACCATTTCACCTGGAATCAGCTGTTCAAATGCTGATGTTCTGGGGTAACTTTTGTTTGTTTGTTTGCTTAGCCCCAAAGAAAAAACTTCTTTAGTTACAGGTCTGAAGTGGGAGTCAGGAATTTCAGTTCCTGTTCCAGTGCTGCTCAAATCACAATTTTCCCTTCAAAGAGCCTGTGGTTGCAGTACTAAGGCTATCTACACACAAAATATATGCATTATCACGTAGATTTGACATATGCAAGTATACCTATGTGAACCATACAGACACACAAAGCTGGCAGATTAGAAACAAAGCTATTTGGAATTTGTCTTTTTTGTCTAAATCATTGACAAACCTCCTTAAGAAGTCGCCAGTAAGGCAAGTACGCTAATCAGTCCACCGCTAGTATTAAGTCTAAAACAATCTCCAGCTGAAATGTGATTAATCCATGCATGACAGCTTAAAGGTCAAAGCTAGAATGCAGAGCTTCTTGACTGCAAAGAAAGAACTGACTTATTTTTATCTCTTCTTTAAAAATTACAGCATCCATGAAGTGGCTCAAGGAGCAGAGTAATGAACGTCATAAACCTGCCTCATAAAAATGGCATTCATGCAGTAATACAGCAGGTCAGATGAGCAGGGAACATTTCATTAAAAATTCCCCTTCTTGCCTACCCAAGAGAGACTTAAAACTAATCATATAAAATGGCTGAGTGACACCATTAACGAGCATTAATATTTTAAAGCTTTAATAGTACAACAGAGCTAGGCTGTTATATCAAAATTATACAACCTTATTAGACAGTGCACTTGGCTGCATTGTACTTGAACTGTCACTACCCCAGACTGGAAACGTTAAGGTGGCCATGAAGCACAGCACAAATATCTTGTTTGTCCATACTTCAAATGCTTGGTGGTTTCCTGATATGTACCAAATTCTGGACAATTTTGTGAAGAACAAGCTGATTTACCTTATCTATACCAAAGGAGGGAGATCTTCTCCCAAGCTATTAATTTTAAAAGATGCTGATTAGAATTCAGATTCTTGTGATCTGGATTACAGTTTTGCACAAAATTAGTACAACCATGTGGGTAGAAAACCAGTATCTTCTAAACTCTCTTTCAGCAGCAAGATGTGAGAGGGAAGACTAGAGAATGTAGAGACACTTGCCTATGAGACAAAAGGAAATGTCATCCATACTACTCTTCTGAAGACAACTAAGGATCCAGTTGACAAGATCAACTAAAACCTTCACTGGGGATTACCTGCAGTCACACACAGTAATCCTGCAAGTCACAACCACTCGCTTCACAAACAATGGTTTTGGTCCCTGTTGCAAAACCAAACCTCAACTATAGTTCCTGGACATGAAACACATGAAAGGGGAACTGGAGGAGGAGATACAGACAAACATAGGGTTTAAAGCAAGAGGTTTATCAATTCTTTGTGAGTACTGTAGATTCTACCCAACCTTCCAAATGTATGAAATGTTCACTGCCTCCATTGTGGCTCTCTTCCATAATGCTGAACTTCAAAACACACACAAACCTAGAGGCAACTAGCACTGTTCCTGTTTAAAACTTCAATGACTTGTAGGACAGTAATTAACCAAATGTGACTAATAAGTTAGCCTGTACACTGCAGTCTTAGCAGACATCCTACTTTAGGAACATCCAAAAGATCAGCAAAGTTACCATTTAAGAGCACCTCTTAATTACTCTGGCATTATAATGAATGTTTCTCACAGGCACCCAGCTGTTTTGTTTCCTCTTGCATAGAGGCAGAGAAATGAATTGCTCAACAACTGCTTGAGTGATAAGACACCGGTATTCTTAAGATTGAAGAGACAATGTTGATGACTGTGAGCTATTTCCCTCCCCTAAATGCTATAATTTTAGTGAGCAATTTAAGAAGGGATTTCTCAAACAAAAGAGGAATGGAAGGAGTTGGCTCAATGTTGGTTACTTAGGCGATGTTTATAGTAAATTGATGCCATGATTTTCAAGGAAAAAAGAGATTTAAGAAAACTGGAATACTCCAGCACTTGACAGACTTTTCTAAATACTGCACATAATTTTCAACAGCACTGCTTTCTGCATTTCATAAATGAAGAATTTGAAAGAAATAATATCTCACATCTATGAATGCTATTGGGCTCAGGTAATGAATTTTTTTGGCTGTATATAACAACGGATTACCAGTTTTTTAGTTTGTTGAAGAAACCACATCTAATAGCATCCCTCCCAAAATGCATGAGCATCTGACAACATGACAATTCCTATCGTCAAGTAATAAAATGGTACAAAACCAAAGATGCTGCAACAGACCTTTCCTCAAAAGACAGGAGACAACAAAACCACGAAATGGGCAGTGGTAAAGGTCAGTTAAAACATTGAAGGGTTTATGTTCAGTCCCACATTCTCAGCACGTACCTGTGGCAGCCTCGCAAAATTCTGTTCCTCTGCTCATCCAGAACAAATAAGTCATTTGACACATACAAGTAATCCTGCAGTATTTGTCTTCAGTTGCCAAGGCACAAGCATTAACATCAGTCTTAGTTAAGACTATCTGGTTGGGTCATACATTTTCAGTTCAATAAACTGATTTTAAAAACTTACAGTAATGATGTATCACTGTGACGTATGACCAGTGCTACATGACAGCGAAGGAGAGAATCCATCATTTTGTGTCTAACAGCTTTGACACTGCTTGAAGACCATGGCCAGCAACAGACCTTCCTGAATTACAATGATGTTACTCAACTGGAGAGAATCAAACAGCAAAAATAATTAGGGAACTGAAGCAATCTGTTTGTGACTTATGACAGAATGAATCGAACAAGAAGGCCTTGACAGCAACAGCCATGCAAGGATGCCATGCCGGAGTGGAAGTATGTTGCCATTAAACAGTGTTAAGAAAAAAATACAACTAACGATATACAGAAACACAGACACCTGCAAAGGGTAAAGATTAAGACTGTCATTTTGACAATGTATGCAATGGAAAAATTAGGAGATTCATTAAATAAAAGGCAATTTAAAGAGAGTGCAGGAACTCTGGAACCTTCCCAGGGACACACAGAAGGGCTGCTGCTGCTTTGGCCACCAGTAGCCAAGGCTGCATGTGCACAGCAGGGCACTGTCTGATTACCTGCAATGGGACAAACTTTGACAAACTGTCTTTTCCATCTCTATTTTCCACACTCATTTGAAATTCAGATCTGACCTGTCTGTAAATAACATCTCTCCCAGCCAGAAAATAAAATATTATAGAAAACAGAACTTTTCATTTATGACTGCTTTAGGATTCAGACTCCCCCGGGCTTCGTGTACTTGGTTACACAAGAAAGCTGCAAAAGCAAAGAGAAGCTGCTGCAAAGCAAGCTGACAGTAGCTCCACTCAAACGTCAAAAGGAACATAATTGATAGGACTGTTTGGAAGCATACAGGCTGAGAAGTATCTCTGACAACTGAAACTGTGCTAGAAATATGCAGTAATTTGCCAGATAGAGTTTACAACCCATAATCATTTCAGAAGTTCCTCTCTTTCAATAGAGCTTGACTGAAAATTAGTACGAGACCCGCAGGGAGCAAACATCCATTATTAATAGCACATAAGTGTAGGGTAATTGCCACAGAACAGGTGCATGGCTGCTTTGAACTGCAAGAAGGGATGAGGGAGGTGGGGTAGGCCACCTGAATTCAGGAAAATGTCTGGCTTTAACTACGACATTTCAGTCCCTGCCAGGCTTGCCCTGATGGATTTGTCAAATTTGTGCTTCTCTTCCATACCTCCAGGTTCTCTATGTCCTGACTGCTAAAGAAGAAATGGGAAATAAGGAAGTGAGCAAGAGGCCAACACAGAAAACAGGCAAACAAAAATGCCAGGGCTTTCACTGAGTCTGCAAGCTTTGGGAATCATAGCATCTCACAGACTGCACTGAAGGGCAAGGAAAGTGGTTTCAATAAGACACGGTAGATTCCTTGTCATATAAATGCAGAATAATTTCAAATGTTGTTGTGGGGACACAGACTCCCTTGCATTTCAAAATATTTACAGAGTAATACAGAAAAACAGGTCTTTCCCTTTCCTCTTCTTGCTTTTTAAAGTACCCATCATATTAACTGAGGAAAGCTGTACCTCAAGCTGACATATACCCTCAAAAGGAGTAAAAAAAAGATGGGAGACAAAGTGATCACACCCCTCCTGCTGTCAATCAGACCCAGTTTGTCACACTTCCAGCTTAAGCCTGTTTTACATCACATATCCTGAAAGGCCTTTTAACACTTCTACTTCCCAATTTCACCTTTGCTTCTCTTATTTTGTTCTTAAACCAAGTGATGAGAAAATGACAGGACTATTTTAGTGATAAAATCATTATGAATGGTATTGTCAGAAAAAAAAAAAGCTGAACTGTTCACTTGACCGAATAATCACTGAAGATGCAGAATCCCCTTCGTGGGATCTCTTCTCTGTGGCACTGAGGACGGGAAGCAGAAAAAGTCTATCAATCAAGTCAGACAGAAAGCATCTGTCTTTTTTATTCAAAAAGGATTTCGCATTTCCAAGTGTGTTGCTCCAGTGTAATGAAACAAGCGGCTGCAAGTTCCCATGTAGCACTCCAGCTCTGTGCAAGGACATGCAAAGCCTTCCAGCCTTTTACACAATTTATTTCTTTATCTAATAAATCAAGTCAGGCCTTTTTGAGTAAAGCATTGCTCCTTGTGAAGGAGTGAAGAACCGCCTCATTTGACAGTGCAAGGAAGGGGAAAAAACCTAATGGGGGAGCCAGCTTCATTTCAAGGTGACACTGAGCAGAGAATGAGGAGAGGCAGCAGATTGGTATTCTGTGAGACTCCACACAGGCGTTGGGCAAGAGATTCCTCTGAATTGAGGGAGTCTCACTCCATTAATTCAAAAACCGATTGAGGTGGAGGGAAAGTAGAGCAATATGCATTATGTATTTGTTACAAAACTATTGTGTCAAAGCAATATTTAGTAGTAAATTATGGCACTATCACGAGTAGGATGCCACATACATAAATCAATTTGTCTCTTCTGCTGGCAGGAGTGTGACAAAAAGATAAGAGCTCATCAGTGCCATTATTTTCCGGGGCTGGAGGAGGAGAAGGGACGAGGGGGTGGGGAAGAGCTGCTGGGAGAACCCAACGTACCACTGATTGTAAGTGACAAAAGGAGGAAGGTCTTTAACTTCGAGGAGCAGAGTTAAGATACTATCACCAAGTTAAAACAAAGAAACCAAAGCCCTGCTAAGGAAAGGCTGTTCAGTACAAACAAACTTGTCTCTTCCCCACAGGAGAGGGAAGGGGAGGACAGAGACAGACTGCTCACTCATGCTCATTTATTTTCCTAAAGTCATCTTGAAAAATTGATAAAAATTGGAACAATAATATTTTCTGTGGCAGAAGAGTGAAAAATAGGAGGGAGGCTTTATTAGAATAAAGGGAAGCACACTAGCGCCCTGCTAAATGGTAATTACGCCTTTATGAAAATATCCTGTTAATTACTAGGTCATTTTTTGTTTTACAATTGAGTTGTCAATTTGCAGTTAATTTAGGCCATGCCAGTCTAATAGCTATTTACAGATCACACAATTGCCTATACGGGAGGAGCATGTGGCCTCCGGGCAACAGATGCCATTTTGGGAGAGCTGGAGGTAAAGTATCATTGAACAAATGCAAGCTATCAACCCAAGGCGGCTCCGGCAGGGGGATACGGCACAATAACAATAAACACAGCGAGTGGAATAACGAAGAGGCTTCTTCACTTCACTTAGTGCTCAGTTTATGGTAATAAGATAGAGCAGCATGTTAGAGGAGCTATTAAATAAAATCATAATTATCCCTCTCTTTAACAGCACCAAGCAGTTGTTAGCTCTTCTCTAACCGTAACGCATCGCAAATTGCAAACCCAAAATAAAAGCACTAAAAGCTACTGGAACACCAGCACCACTCATGGGGATCTCCACGTAAGCTTGGCCCTGAGACAGCTGAAAGCATCTCTACCCCTGGCACCTTCTTGGTGCAGGTGCCTTCACACTGGGGTAATGGGCACAGTGCAGAATAGGATGAAATACGAAAATCAGAGCCAGAGATGTAGTGTGAGAGTTGAAGAGGGGAAACAGCCCACAACAGATGCCAACCAGGTCACAATGAAATATTGGGCCAAATGACCAATTTGTCACAGTTCCAGGGAGCATCACTATCACTGAGGAGAAACATGGGGTTCTTGGCTGCGGAATAAAGTGCACATAAAGTATCTTCAGCAATTGCTTTCTTCTCCAAAACACAAAGATCCTTGGGGCACTCACAAGGATTACATCTACGAGCCACTTAGAAATGTAAAATACAAACCAAATACTCCAGGGCTTTTCAACGTGCTTGTTTGTTTCTTTCCAAAAATGGCCTTATGTATTTCAAAGGATAATGACTGGACACAAAAAAGCCCAGGATTATTATCCTGTCTTGAATTTCAAGGAAGTTCAGGAATTCCTTCTGAAGTTCCCTTCCTCGCTGGCTTCAAAGGACAATAGAAACATTTTCTTCCTCAGTCTCAGACATTAGATTTTAGGAATTTAAGACAGGTGAAGTCACAGAGCTTCTCACCATCATCTCTTTGAATGTAACTGAACGAATGATACAAGAGATTTTATGCACTGCATTTCACATGGAGACCTTGAGACCTCCTGAGGTGCTGTCATGTATATCAAAAGTTTAAGCCCTGTTTTTGTTTGATAAAGTGAAGGAAGGGGCTCTATTCTAAGTAACATGTTGAGACAGCAACGTGAATAGTCTTGATAAGCAATTCTACTTGCAGTTTGGTCCAATGTAGGATATCAACTTTCCCTAATAACTACAAATGGAAGTAATGAAGGGCAAAGAGGAAAATACAACAACATAAAATACAACAAACAACTCAAGCAGATTAGCAGGCACTTTATGAAATTATCAGTTTGCAACAGTATAAACAATTTTAAGTCAATTTATAAAAAATATTCCCAGAAGGCAATCAAGTAAATCAGGTAATTATATCCTGTAAAGGGAGATAACATCAGGAAAATTAGAAACACTTCTGCACATAAATCAGAGGAAGGAAAGCCTTCACACTTCATTTACTCATTATCACATTTTATGTATTTCTTTGCAGAAGACAGGGAGCTGGCATGGTTAATGCTGGCTGCTGGGTGCCCCGATTATCATCCGTGCTTATGGAACGGCTTGAGGTCAGTTTACATGATCTTGTCAATCAACAAAACAGGGAAAATTTGACAGATACATGACGGAGAAAAGTGACCTTTTTTCATAAGAATAGGAGTTCACACTGCCAATACTGACATTGGGAGAAAGCCTGAGTTCAAAATGGAACCTTGCTAAGCCTTGCTTGGATTGAAGACACTCAAGGATCTTGGGATTTCAGATCTGAGGCTTCAACAAGCTCATACAACCTGTTGCTGCAGTAATTCTAGTGACCAGTGAGCACATTCCGGTAAATACTGAAGTTACAGGTCTAAAATAAGGTTTCTGTAGTTTCTTGTCTATAAAGCCTAAACTGTGTACTGACATGGCTAAAGGCTTCCCAAAGTCTTGGCTTGGACTAACCATCAAAGGATGGACCACTTAGGGACTTTTAGAAAAAAAGTTCCAGCAGAGCTCTCTGCTGGGTGGATGTTTAGGATCGTATCTACCTATCACAATTTTATCTGCCTTAGGATGGAAACAGCAAACGATCTTCACAGGTACACTGAAAGGTGGAGCCTAATTTCACTTTAATTCCTGTCAGCAACACCTGGGCTATGTCATTTTGCTCCCTCTTCCTCTAGTCAATCATGGAATGCCTCCACGTCTTTTAGTAATTGTATCCATGAGGAACATTTCTCTTTTCACCAGAAAAAGAAGAACACCAGTGTCTCATATCTCAAGTGCAGCACTCCACTCAGCTGAGATGTTAGGCATCTATTTAAAGTTAGGCACACACTTAAATTTCATTCACAGGACTTAAAGAAAGTGCCTGCAGCTAAGCATGTTTTAAGTGCTTTGTTGAACAAGAATGTACTTAAGCAAATGCTTAAATGCTTCCCTGAACTGGTGTCAAACCTTGCTGGTTTTATATAAGCATGTCACAAGCCATAAAGAAGAGGTGGTATTTAACCAAATCTTCCATTTTTTCCTTAGGATATGTCAGAGCTGTCCTATTTCCTGCTGCAAGCAAAATATGTAAGAAAAGATCAATGGGGAATTGCTAGTTGCTGAAGCATCTCTAAGATATTATGGAAGATAAGCCTTTTAGTAGTTAATATTCGTCCCCAGCCACATCCCCGCTTTATAGATTATAATTTCTCTTTAATAAAGGAAAACCCTAAATCCCGCAGCTTCAGCTGGAGATGGATTTTCATTTATTTGGTTGCAAGAAACCAAATTAAGAAAATTACTTTCTAACTAATTTTATAGTACTAAAGAACATCTGATGATATGCTGGGGGAAAGCTTCAAGCTTTCTGGATGAAGCCGTTAAGACATGAGTAATAATTGGAAATTTACTGTGCATAAATCTTGATGAAATTAAACTGCATTTAAGTATGTTCTATAAAAACCAGGTCAAACGGCAAATGACGAATGCCCTGTGCCTCTCGGTGTAGGGAAAGGTATTGCATAAAACCAGAATAATTAATTCCTCCAAGTACTCAGCACAGGCAAAACTTCTTTTTTTTTCCTTGTGTACAAGAAATCCAAAAATAAAATTGTCAAATTTTTCTTTGTCATTCCTGACTCAGCCTCAGCTCTGGAGGGAAATAGCTGGAGCTGCACATGGCACAGTAGGACAGAAGACAGAGCCTCCTTAACAACACACTCACTCTGATTACACTGTGCTCTCTAACAGACTGCAGGAAATGAGCCCAAGTGCTTTTGACACAGAGGTAAGATTACGCTACAAAAAAATTGTTCCACAATCATTTTCATAGGTTGGTCCAGATTCTTAAATGGTGTGAAATAGAGACAATAGAGCCCAGTTATCCCAGCTACTGAACCGGTCTGATGAACAAAACCCCAAATCTCCCAAGGATTCCCACATGACCGTGTGTTACTTGCAGATAATGCACAGGTGCAGTGCAACCCAAAATCCACTCATTTGTGGTAGAAGTTTCAGGTGATAGCTAAAAAGGAGAAGGTCCTGTTGACTCTGATGGAGCCAGGATTTTACCAGCACTTGCAATACAAAGGAAGTATTTTGAACACAGAGATAGCTCTTCCTAAGAGAAAAAATAGTGAAATTTAAGAAAAGAACAAAAAGATAATGCAGTCATGAGCTACCATCCTCTTAAAGACTGTCACAGTACATTAAAACACTAGAAAACTACAAATGTGATAATCAAATGTTTTTGTAAGTAATCACTTCAGCTTACAGGACCAATTTTTCCCTGGTGAAAGCTGCCGTACTCAGTTGAAATCAATGGAGCTATGACAATTTACTCCAGCAAAAGGTCTCGCCCATTGGTTTTTGAAATTCAAACAGAATTGGAGGAAGAAAGCATAAATTTACAAGCAAAAAAGACTGAGAGAGGCAATGAACCATCCTGACCTTTACTTTCTAAGTCACACACCAGAGAGCACAGCCCAGATAAGTCAATGGGGAAGAAACTGTGCTCTTCATTTACTTCACTTGCATCTGTTGCATCAGCAGACTCAGTCCAGCATCATAAGTTGTACTAAAAACATCTTTCTAGAAATCCTCAGTTGGAACGATGGAAGCCAAGACATGGGAATATCAGAAAATAAAAGACATGGCACAGGGAAAGAAAACCAACTACCAAAATGGGACACACAGGCATTTTGATGGAAAAGACAATGAAGCCATGAATGACACCTCCTTCACTGATGGTAAACACTGACTGTGGGCAGAGAAGGGTCAGAGGCTCAGAGACTGAGCTTTGCTTTGCATTCAGCCCTACTGCCAACATGGGCTGGGGTTGAGCTGCATGGGGAGAGAGAAGGCTTGGAAAGTTTCATGGATATACCTCACGAAACAAAAATATTATAACTAAGTATGAAAGGCAAAGGTGCTTCCAAAGGGAAACATTCACACTGTCCTTCCATGAGATTATGGCAGGAAGTATCTATGCAGACATACGTATTAAATACCACTGTTTTTTTCTTTACAGTATGTTGCATTTACTACTGTGCAGTTAAAAACCCTGCTGATCCAAACCCTTTCAAGTAATGTTTGTTATGTTTCTTGCTGTTACTATTTGTCCAGTAATATTCTGCTACAGAGATTAGCCAAACTTGTGATGGAAAGTGTTTAAGAGTCCCCACGCAGGCCCATAGCCCTACCCCTGCTCCCACAACAGCTTGGGTGCCAACCAAACTGCAAGGCATTATTATTTTAATCTAGAGAAAAGAAAGATAGGACTGATGCTATTGATCAGCCCAACAGACCATCAAGACCTACCAGATATGTCTGCTACTAATCTATATTTTCTGGTTCACAGGAAGGTAACTGCACATGACGCATGTGCCATTCATCTCTGATAATGCACTGAGAATAATTAGCTCGTGACGTTTCTTTGTTCCAACTTATCTTTGTATCTCTGCCTATCTCTATTTCCTTTTCTGAGACATCCTTTTAGACAATCCTATTTCTGATATTTATTTGCCATGAGCACACCATTGGCAGGCATTGTTAACTTTAAGGCACCAAGAAGAAAGAGCTCTATGCTATCTGAATTATTTGCAGTATTTCTCAGCTGAATGTGGGTGTTTAAAAAAATATATTTCAGAACATCAAACACAGAGAGAAGGATCAGTTACCTGAAAAGACTTTACAACGGGTTTGGGGTAGACTGATTTAGTAACATCTGCTCACAAGGAGACTGCAGATCTGTTAGGAAAAGTTGGAAAGCAGCAGCCAAGCCTGTGAATGGCACATTATACCCTCCTGAATACAGACAGCTTTGTGGAAACAGAACAACCTGTCAGCGCGGCTATTTGACAGACTCAGGTAGCACTTGCTAACAAGGACGAGTTTTATTTATTTACTTTTAAAGAAACTCAATTTTATGATTACTCTAAACCAAAGTGAGATTCTGGGACTGAGTATGAGAACTATTATCAAGTGCTGCACAAATGCAGGGACTCCTTCTGGAAGGTCATGGCTCAGCAAAACAGGGACTCAATTATACACGTGCTCCCACAGTGTGCACTCAGGCTACACATACGTAGGATGATCACTTCCTCTTGGAAAGATTGGGGATAAATCAGACCTGAGAACAGAAATCACCACCCCTTTGGACAAATAGGGCTGCAGTTCCCTGGGCTGAACTGTTCAAATCTTGTTTTCTTTAGGGGAAAGAATGGGCCCTGCAGTTTGCCATGCGGCCCATGGAATATATATATTGCTGCAGCTCCAGAGGAGAAAAGGATGCTCACCAAAATACACAGCTCTTGCTGCACCAGTGAGAAAATGGCTCTGGCTTCAGACTGAAACATGTCTTGGTTACATGAAACAGCAGCACTTGCTGCCTTCTGCCCAATTATTCATCAGCACCTACCACCAACCGAGCCAGTCAAAGGCTGCCTCCAACTGTTTGTTGTCCTCCAAGAAGTCAGCAGCAGGATGCCACTTTTACACTCCAGGTTAGGTTTCCTTTCCCATCTGGCCTCTGCTATGCCTTCAGAGAGAAGATTTCACTTACAGACTGTTTGCCATGAAGGCAGGAAACTGCCTGCTACCCCTGTTCTCTGCATGGATGACGAGCCAGGATGCCTGCTCTGCTAACTATCTGCTATGGCTTTGTGGCACCCATGGAGAACACCTACTGACTGTTGCTGGCTAGTGAAAGTACTCTTGAGAAAAACAACTTATCTTTTTCCCCATGAATATGCTGCTCTTGAGTTCTCACTTAGATCAAAATTGGTATTTTCAGAGGCAGTACAATGGGATGGGGAATGGGAATGGAGAAAATCAGAGCTACACTACCAAGGCAACATTCCCATAACACATAGCTGAGGCTGTGCACTGCCTGTGCAAGATGGGGCAAACTGGGATAGTGCTGGAAGTGAACCTGGTGGAACAAGGCCCAACACTATTGGGCTAGAGAGGGCACTGGGTCACCTGTCATGTCAGCTGTACCCAGACGAACTCAGGAAAGGAGCCAGCCAGGTCCCTGCAGAGCAGAGTCCGGGAACAAACTGACAGGCAGGATGGCGGGGACAGCTGGGGGATACACAGGACCAAACTCCTCCCTCAGCTACAGCTTCCCATGGCTCTGGTCCACAGAACCAAATTCACACACGCATCCTGCTCACATTGAAGACAAAGGGATTGTAATGATTAAAGTTGCAGGAATGTAACAAAGGATGTTAATCATTTTCCCAAGAATCTGAGCCAGAAAATCATTTACAGTTTGAGTTCAGGTTTGAGCTTGTGGATTTTCTTAGCCCTCCCTCAGGCCTGAAACCCTCCAACAGCTCTGTTATGCTCAGCTCAGCTGAGGCGCCTGCAATAAGCCATCGGTTCCCTCCTCCTTCCACTTTCACTGTCTCCTTTTAATCGTACCAAATCCCTTTGGCACTTGTCTCAAGGTAGTACATAACTCTGCAGGAATTCCATTGTCATGTAGCATTAATTTAATGTCCACTTATTATAAAGTGTTATGGAGAAATAATACACTGTTCCTGGATGAATTAGAAACTTGACTACATAATGAAGATGCCGTTTTGCAAGGTGCTGCCTATTGTTCAGCTTCTTATGCTCCGCAGAAGGAAAGTGCTGCTTGTTTTGACAAGCAACTGAAATTTCCGTTTTCTGCTTTAACAGCAATGTTTTAACTGTCATTCTACAAGGATAGAAACGTTCTGTAGTTCAACACATTTTCCAAGGATTGATTTGGACATACTCTCTTGCCTGTTTATATATATTTTTAAATGTCAAATTAGCTTGGAAGTCTAATTTTCTTGTCCTGGTTGATGAAGGATTTCAGGGCACAGGACCCAGCAGCATTCTAGAACAGACCTGTTATATGACTAAAGGGCAATTTGCAGCTCTCAGTTTAATTTTACTTCAAAAGACAAAACCCAGCTACTGAAGACAGGAGCTCCCACCATCACTTTTTAATACACATTTTAATTTACTTAGTCAGAACAGATAACTGTGAGGGTATATAGCTGTGCTACAGGATAATTATCTACTGATACAGGGCTGCAGTTAAACTAAGATACTTTTTCCAAAATAGAGCACATGGCTCAGAGAAGGCCCTTGCACGACAAAGGGGGCAGGGCAGGTGGTGTGGCAGACCCAAGGCTGTGACCCTGTGCCCTCCCAGCTGTGAGTGCAGGAAAGTCCAGTCACCACCACCACACACTTCACCCACGTCCCACCTGGACCACCATCCTCATCTTCAGCTCTTCTCTGCTGGCAGAAATAAGCTGTCCACTTGGTGAGGGCACATCTACCTGTGCGGGCTGGAAGTACTGCTCTGGACCATCACTTGTGATCTGGGTTTGGTGTGGAATGGGGGTTATTTGGTTCATGGATGACACTAATTTTAACCTCTCATCTGTGCCCTATCTGCACTGGCACAAGAAAAGCAGACGCTGGTGCTTCTATAACAATAAGCACCTACACAAACAATTATTAAAAGGTGCCAATGACTTTGGCAGCCAGTTTGAAAACTGACTGGCGCACCAATGGCTGAAGTTAAACAGAACTTAATAGGACAACACAGTCCTGAACAACACAGGACACAGCAGTTAATGCAAACAAAATCATTCCACATGGCAAGAATCAACACAATTACTAAAAACAACAGGAACATAAAAATAACCAAAGTAACAGGCAACATCTAAATAAATATAACTGAGGGAGCACTGAAGTTTCTGTAACAATGCTCTTTCATCCCATATTTTACTGTTTCCATTTGCAGTATAGCAACAATGTGAATTTCCCAACAACAGGCAGGAGACCATGATTCTGCTAGTCAGAAGGCTTGAATTTTTAACTAAGATACGAGCTTTCCACATTAATATGCTTGAGTTTGAAAGCTAAAAGTTTTCTTGTAAAGCCAAGATCTAATGAATGGCATTTCAGGATGTCTTGGAATCATGAACATCAACAATCAGACAGCAAACTCACCACACTGCTTCCAATGTCCCTTTTTGTGCCCATCAACTCTTTGGTTTAGTCTCAAGGCTATGGAATAGAAATGAAAGGCCGTAGAATAGAAAACTACAAACAGAATCAGGAACTAATTTAATGTCAATTTGTATTTAACCTCATAGGTCAGTGCAGATGAGGGAAGACTGAGGGCATCATCCATCAGCCAGCTGGGTGTTGGTCTCTTCTCTCTGGCTACAAGTGATAGAACAAGAGGCCACAGTCTTAAACTGCGTCAGGGGAGATTTAGACTGGACATTAGGCGGAACTTTTTCACAGAGAGGGTGATCTCTCAGTGGAATGGGCTGCCCAAGGAGGTGGTGGAGTCACCGTCCCTAGAGGTGTTTAAGAAAAGGTTGGATGAAGTTCTTGGTGGCATGACCTAGATATTAGGGTAGTGTGTTATAGGTAGGATGGTGTGTTGGTAGTAGGATGGCAACAGGTGAGGTAACAGGTTTGGCTAGATTAGGTAATAGGTGATAGGTTGGACTTGATGATCTCTATGGTCTTTTCCAACCTTACTGATTCTGTGATTCTGTGACACAGCAGAGCACAAGTAAGGTAGCATCTGTCTGTCTGCAGCAGGGACATGTGGTTCTGGTGGCTCTTTAGCCATTTTCCTTCCAAAAAATTAGGAATAATAATTTTTCTCTTGTTCCAAAGATCACTGTTTCACACATAATATTATGGTGTTTTAACTTAATGAAGTCAATGGTGTGAATAATTAAAATTACCTGATAAAAGAGAAATCAAAAACCACTTTCCTCCCAAGTTTCAAGCAGCTACAGGATATTAATTAAAAAGTAACCAGAGGAAAAACCCCCTACATTATGCTCAGAAAAAATTCCCTGAAAAGGAAGAGCTTAAGTGTAACTCAGCACATCCAGGCAAGACAGTGCAAGTGGCAGGTAGCCCTTTCCAGCGTTCCCAGAACGGTTTTTGGACAATAAAAGGAAGTGTTGGAAATGAAGCGCCTACAACTTTCCTGACGTGCTCTTTTCACTGTCATGATGTCTGTTTAGTTTGAACAAAAGCTCAGTAAATACTAATGGTAAATAAATCAGGGGCCAAACCCACTATCAAAGTCTAAGCAGAACGAGACAGACGTGATGGCCTCTCTCAGCACTCCCCTCCTGAGCATTTTGCTGGGCAGATACAATTCTCCTGCAGTTCAGTCATGGCAGAGCAGAGCAAGGAGGAACCCACACAACACCATGGCATGAACCTGTCTGAAATCTGCCATGGTCCTTCCTCTTGCTGGTTCTCCAGCTTTCCTCTGACTTAGGCACTTGACCATGGAAATAAATGCCAGAGGGAAGGCAGGGGCACCTTGGCACAGCAGGACTTGGAAAGAGCTGATCGACTGACAGCTTCAGACACTCACTGACCACCGACAGTGGTGTGTGGCAATGACCCACAGCACAAACTCAGTGCTGCAAGTTATCACAGCTATTTAGAGATGAGTGGCAGCCAGGAGAGCTCTCAGCAGAAGGGAGGAGGTAAGGGGAGGTTAAACAATGAGAAAGAACATGCAAGATTGGGAAACTGAAAAGGAAAACAAGAACCTATTCCAGTCTGGTTTTTCCTATGTTATGACTGATATCTCTTCCTTATAAAAATGCAGTGAGCTGTGAGAGGCTGAAGACTTGTCACTTATCTGGTCTGATGGAACTGAGAGAGCTCTGTGTAAGTTGCCAGGCACAAGGGTATATGCATAGAGCTGTGATCATACCGTACCCAACATGCCCTGCTTCCAACCTTTTGCCCAAATCTAAACCCCCACCTATAATGCCTTACAGATCCTTCTCCGTTGAGCTTTTGCTACCACCAAGTAAATCAAACCACACAGGAGGGGGAGAGAACTAGAGAAGCAGCGAAGTTGATGGCAGTGGCTGTGGCCAGCTGCCTTGGAGACGTGGGCTTTCTGCCTCACCTTGCCCTTTTCTTTTGTTACTGTAGGACTATGTACATCACACATGCCTTTTGCTCTACCACAGAATTCACACTCTTTTTAAAGGTCAGCCTCCAGTCATGCAGCTGTAACTGTAATGGTGCACAGAAGGTCCACAGTGTCCTCCAATGAGAGTAAATAGCAGCCAAAACTAAATATTTTAGAGTTCAAAATAAATTATCTTCTTCCATACTCACTGGGCTACGGTCCAGTAAAGTCTTTTTCAACTTGAATTTAATGCAAGACTCTGCAGTGGCTTCTTCAGCACATCTTGAAAACACACGGCTGCTTGCCAGAGTAGGCTGCTTGCATGCATTCCCTACATTATGTCTTCCTAGTACAGATCACGCAATAAATGTATTTTTCAGTGCAAGATTCTGATCTCAGCCATGCTAGTGTAAATCTATTATAATTCCATAATCTAGCCTTTAGAATTTTTAATTTCAAAGAATGCCACTAGGGTGTATTTACTTCCTATTTTCTATAGCCTGTTAGGTGAGAATTGTAGTCATGTTGTCCAAAGCACACTCTAATCTTACATGCATCCATTAGTTGCTTAAGAAAAATAATCAGACTGTCCAATCAGGCTAACAGATAACACACAAGCCATCATTTACATGTTATCCCTTTCTGTATTATTGTGATTTCCACTTGGCCCCAGGGTAATACACTATCAGTATTAGCAATTTTCCTTGCAAATTAATCAGAACCACCTAGCAAATAATTACAAACTTCTCTTCCAAATCTATTATCTTCAAGTTTAAATGTGGGCAGATGGTAGGCCTTAGGGCATGTTTTATTCCAGGTATGGAATTAATTGATGATTTCTCACATTATAAACAGAGAACTTCAAATTATTGTTGAACCTCTAATTTTTTTCCCTCTCATCCTATTAATGTTCATCCTAGGTAAATGTCTGGCAGCAATGAAATGTGCATTTTAAATACTCGGCCAATTTCTATTCAGGTATGAGAATCACAAGGTTCCTTCTCACTAGCACACTGACATTCAAAGCCTCTCTGTAACACTCATCCTCTGATGGGTAAAAATTAATTTATTCCTCAGGCTGCTTGCCCTTGAGTGGAGTTGGACACTTTTCTAAATAGGACTTTGACATGCATAGTAGTTTTAGAATATAAATAGTCTAAGACATTTGGGTTTGAAAATCAATTTTTCCTTCAAATTGATACCCTAGAGCTGAGAACTGATTACTCATTAATTAATTAAGTTTTCAATGAGCACAGGATCTTTGGAAGCTCAGACAAGGGGGAAGGGAGCTCCTGGAATACCAGGTCCAATGCACAATGGAATATCTAACCTTTATAACTTAGAAGGCTGCTTCTTATTAAGCCAATGAACTGAGATACCACCACCCTTAAAACTAGTATGTAAAGAGAGTTTCACGCCAAAGGCTTTCCTTTCCTGCTCAACAGGTTCTGAATCTCAGGCCTAGACACCCAGGGACCTGAGAGTCTCTACTCAATTTGAACATCCACCTATTACAGAGTTGTACAACTACCAAGGTTTGCCTTGAAGGCAATAGCATTGTACTGCATCATTTAAAGCCACCATATCAACTAAAGCAGTTTTGTAATTAAGAATGTATTTCATGCTCAATACCTTTTCCTCAGAACAGTGTGGTACTTATTATTCCTCATAAAATGGGGATATTCCAAACCCAAAACTATTGTCTTCTGTGGAGACTTCCATCATCAGTGCTATTATCACAGGCAGCCAGGGGCCACTATGGACAAAGAAATACTTCAAACGTTATTATTAGCTGTCTTACTCTATGCAGAGATGGAATTCCTTCTGTAAGAAATAAATAAATACCTCTTTATAAATCACAGCCATACAACAAAGCACAGGGAGTTGAATTCATTGCTTCCTTCCTTTATTATTTTTCTTTATGACTTCCTCATTTGGAACTTCTCCTATTTCATCACTCACATGAATAAAAACAAGCTTATGCAATCATACATTACATTTCGTTATCTTTCCTGGAAGGAGGGGAAGCTCAAAACAACTGAAATAATCAGAGATTTTCCCACTTGAGACAAGTGACAAATGTGTGGCCAGCACAGTGTCCCTCTCACTATCATCTCCCAACAAAGCCTATCAGTACTGCACATGGGAATCCTAAACTCATACTACAGCCAAGGAAAACCCCAGTAAAATAGCTATTAGAGAGCATTTGTTACTAGACATTCTCAGGAACCGTGTCAGTATCAATACAAAGCCTGGGTAATAGACATGGTATGAGCCCAAAGCTTTGTTTTGGCTTTTCACTTGAGGAAAGTCTGTTCTTTCTCAGAAATTCATGATCAACAAAACAAAATCAGAACACCTAATAGACACACAGACAAACAGGTTTTAATAAAGTTTAAAGTCTATCACAATGCATTCCCAAGACCGGGATCCATGCCAGTATCGAGCAAACAAACCATTCTGATTGCATTAACAGAAGATGCCTGATGCACAAGGAACATGATTAATTTTAAACAAGCAACTTCACTGGCCAAGGTTCTCAGGAATAATGAATCACATTACAACACCCAACCTTTCCCCTACCCCTGTCTACAACTTGAGATGCTTTAAAAGCCCTGATTTCAGAATATGAAGCTTATCTTGAAGTATCTAGAGCTGTAGGTGGGAGGGAGGGGGTTTTTGGCATTCAATATTATTACTGATAGCCAAAACAATGAGCTTCCTATGCAAATGGCAGACACGGGGTCCAACAGGGAGGTTACCACAGCAGCACACACATTATGCAGCCCAAAGCAAGAGCCTAAACTTGCACAACCAGACAAATCTCCCATTGCAGTCAGAGTGGTGATGAATTCCGTGATGGGAAATGTGGTCTCAAATAAATACTTACAAAGCCGACTGTGTATCCTAAAGGGCTGGAGGAAGGATGTTTAAAGAACTGGAGTTTAAGAAGTAGGCAAGCAAGAAGATCAGCGTTTCCACAGACCAAATTCAACTTCCTTGAACAGGAAAATATTAATTTTGTTTATCTAAGTAAGGAAGCTTCTATTACCCCTCTCAGCCTCTTCACTGGTCAACATTGTTTAGGTAATGCTTGAAAAGAGAAAGACAGATATAACCAGAAACCATAAACTGCATTATCTCAGCAACACATTAAGCTCTTTGAAGAAAACAGGAATATTCAATAAAAATTTTTAAATTAAAAAGAACGATGGATACAACTTAATTTCATAATTAAAGGGTTAATTATATGCATGATAAAAATAAGTTTTATGTTTTACTGTGCACACCCAATCCCTATAATCTGGTCATAAATAAAAGGGCTGGTGATAAGGAAAGCTGCAGGCAGGAGAGCAACTCACCATCTTTAATGGGCAGTTATATGACATGCTGCTAGTACATTGGCAGTAAATCAGCAGAAACATCTTTTATAGAGTTCTAGTTTTTATGATGTCATTAACTTTCCTCCTTATACTTAAGGGATAATGAAATAAAGTCATGAGGAGGGATCAAAGGATGAGCCCGAACTGTGTAGTTTGAAACAGCCACAGGGGAATGAATTTTGCCCACGCTTTCCTGCAGACATTTTAAGGGCAGAGAGGAGTGAAGAGTGGAGGAGGCAAGATAGACCACAAAACTTTTGGCAAACCCTGAATAGCACACAAATTAATGAGCAGTTTTATGAGACGAGTTCTTTAAGCAATATTCCTGTGGCTTCGAAACATTGCAATTTAGCAATAATTTAAGCACACAGGGTAGTGGGATCAACACCATGTTCAAAGAAATGGCAAGGCAGGCTGAAACTAAGCACATCCATATTGCAAAAATGACAGGTACAACAGCATTGTCTCGTTCTCTCGTGTAGCTGGAAATGTTGAGCAGGATGATGATCATCATCCTGGTAATGCACAGGCTCCAAGAAACAGTGGACGCCACTAGACTAAGGGAGTGGTAAGCTGTGGCTGTTCTGAACCATTCAGGTCAAGTCAGGCATCAATGTAACACAAATAGAATAAAATATTGCCAGTGGATCTGTATCTAATTAAAAAAATAAAGTCAACCTCCTCCTGCCTACCAGTCGTCACTGTGATTAAAATCATTCCCACAGGGTACCTATCAGACAAACCTTACAAAGCAGGATGAAGGTTCTAGGTTTTGCTGGTATTTAGAAGCAGCTTACAGAGGGCTCTCACAAGGAGCTGGCTCTGAACTCTCTTTTCACAGTACACACTCCATGACAAATAAATAGAACTAATACAGAGTTCATGTCAGAACACACTTTTGAGCAACACCTAGAACAGGTCTGTGACTAATCGATTATGTCAGTGCATATTACCAGCTGTTTATAACTCAAAATGCTATTCAAAAGTCACACCCTAATTTGTGTAGAACTCCAAGGAATGGTATCCTATTACGAGACAATGATAACATCCTTTTTTTCCAGTACCACAGGCTACGTATTTTACATAGTAGTTTAGACTTGAGCAAGAAAAGACATTTTTTTCAACCCCTCATGACTGTTTACAGCTGCAGACCTCAGGTGTGATCCCCAGCCCTGCGACATGTAGAGCCTTCAACGAGCAACTGGAGGATGCCTTTAGATACCAAGGCATGACAGCGACCGGCCCACTTGAGTGATTTTTCAGCTTCAGAGGAACTATTTCCAGGAGTAACATCTGACAGATCCAGCCCAAACCAGACTCCATGCTAAGTCTGGATTAAAACTACGTATTGCTGTCAGCTGACTAAGGGCAAATAACATTTTAAAAATGCAATTGCTACTAAAGAACTGAGAGCCCTGATTTCATAAAATGACATCCAAATCCCAAAATCAGTAGAAAGAACAATGTCTTGACTTCTTGATCACTCCTTACTGTTTATTGTACCCTCACAAATATCCATTAAAGAAGACATGTTGTGTCTTCCCATTGAAGGAATACACCCAGTGTTGGCTGTTTCTTAACATACAAATTATATGCAGCCAGGATCACCTCCTCCTTGCAGCCCCATGTTTTCTTTCACTTGTTTTGCATAACACTGTTTAGCAGATTTTGCCAAGGAAATGAAGATGGAGAAGTTAATTAACCCATCTTAGGGATCTGCACGAGCACGTGGGAAGCTCTAGGTCAGCGCATCTGTCTGCAAACACAGTGGTCAATTAGCACAAAGAACATTTATCAACAAGTGCTGTTACATTTTCCATAAACAACCTTTCAGCAAAATACCAGCCATGCTGTACAGCAAGGATCAGACGTGTTAGTTAAGATTCTGCAGGCCACTGTCCCCAAGCATCACACGGCTCACAGCAAAGTACCGACTCCACTCATCTTCCCTTTCAAATTGGAACTGTCTTTTGTCTGATACATGCACGCAGTGGCATGATGGAAGAGTAACCCATCCTGCTTGCCATGGAATAATAATGGCTGTGTCAATGTCCCTGTTGATCTCCTGTCTGAGGATCTCTCATGTGCCCCCCATCCTCCTTGCAACTGCGGCTCAGTTGAAAGTTCAAGCCTGACAAGGCGCTACTAGAGATGGAGGGAAGTTCCTCTCCTCTGTGGTGTTATTAAAAGGAAGGGGAGGGAATGAAGGAGCTAATTGTACACATTACAACTCTTTCTAAAAATAAGAAACTGAGTTATCACAGTGTTTCTTATGGGGCTTTATGCATTCAAACTTCTCTAAATGAGGGACTACACCATGCATTGCACATTGCCATAGAGATGATTGTATACCATTACCCAAAATTGAACTGAGTCTGTTCAACCCACTCTGCACTCCAATTTGTCACAGAAACAGTTTCCCTGGCCCATTCACGTAATGAATGTGGATATGAAGTTAATGCCAAGAAAGATAAGCACCCTCAGGGTTATTTAAGCCTACCCTTCTCTGTCATTCCCTACATTATTTCTTATGCAGCATTATATAGGAGTTAAAAAAAAGAGGCAGAAGTGGAAACAGGGTAGTGGCACATCATTCAGATCTGAAGCCAGCATTTGCAGTGATCTTGTTGGGAGAAAAATATTTTACTGTTACCTATTTCAAAATCCAACAGGATCAATTTTAAAATTTGTTTTGTTTTCAGAGAAGATATCAAAACACATAGTGCACAAGTCAGGCTAATGTCTCTCCTGTTTCTACAGAAAACTTCTCAAATTCTTCATATAAATCACATTAATTCAATGAAGTACGAAATACAGACCAGGTTCCACAAAGCAAAACGTTGCATTTCAGAAGCTTAGTGCTTTTTTAGGGCAGTCTGGACGAAGTCCTGTCCTGGTGAAAGAAAAGGCTCAGCTCCCATTAATACCAGTCAGGTGAGAATTTAACTCTTTTTGATTGCCCTTTTTAGCTTAAACACACCCATATAAGCAATAAGGCAAAGCAAGCAAACTCAGAGAGGAATGGCTGTTCAGCCAACCTTTCTGGCTGTTGTTGAAGTCCATCATGACATCCAACCAAGAGATGTTGCCTACACTGCAAAGCTTTGCAAGATTCTTTGTCACCTGAACATCAGCAGTGCCGTGTGCTGGATCAAGACTGTACTTGGAAGACAGTAGCACGACAGAGGTGCCTTATGATGCAAGGCTTGTAAGCTGGGAGGTTAAAAGCAGCATTAGAGAATTAGGTGTCCAATTCCCACTCAGAACTACTGGTAATTAGTATCTACAATAATACAAAGACCCATGCAATTAGTATGCAAAGATGCTTGTGCAGAAGGCAGGCTGGCTGAGATTTAATTTTTAGGGTTTCCAGAGCAATTTTATTTGTGACCTAACACTTGATTTTACCTTCATCATTCCACTATATCCCACCTACCCTATCCTTACAGCACAAGCTGGAAAGAATACAAACCAGGGTTTATCTAGAGAGCGCATTTCCCTGCTAGGGAGCCTGTGATGTCCCTCAATTGAAATTGCAATCGTTTCCTCTTTGAAGGATTGCTAAGTGGCAAGAACAAAACCTATGATTGTCAGGCTCTAAGCATCACAATTTCTCATGGCTTTACAGCAGAGCATTAGGACAGGATGAAGAATTAGCTGTGTCGAGGCAAAAATTTGCTACTGTCAAATTTGTTTAGCTATTCAGAGTTACAAATATGATTTGCTGCTACCAAAAAATCAACCAAGCTCTATGAAAAGTGTAATTTGATACCTGGCTATAAATCTCTTTAATAAAGGTGTGGTGGAAATGATGTTATCCATATATAAAGATTAATCTCTATTTAAATATATATAAATTCAGGAAGCTGAACGATGCCAAAGCCGTAAGGCGTCTTCTAAAGTGCGAAGGTGCTTTGTTACTCCTGGTAAACACTAATTCTTTTTGCTGCTACTTGGTTGTCCTTTACATTTAACCACACAGTTTTATTTATTATTCTCACTCTGAACTTCCACGACATCCCTTTCATCGGTTAAATTCCCCCTTTCGAAACAAACATTTGAACAAAAACAGTCTTAAAAAAAAAAAAAGAGGAGGGGAGAAGGGAGGAAAAAAAAAAAGAAGAAGAAGAAGAATCAAAGCATTTTTAGTGAAATGAAGTTTTCTGGACTGAATTACCCAGCCTACACCATAGCATGCTCAGCCACTGGAAATTATTTAGGAACAACCGAAGGATGGGGCCAAAGGCCCGAGGCCTTTATCTGGGCGGATGATTGATGTGCTGCGGGCCCCGCTGTGGCGAACAGCGATTTTTATCTGTTGCCAGCAGCAACAGTCAGGGGCGCAGCGTGGGGCCCGCAGCCGGCCGGGCGCTGCACCGGCCGCACACACCGACACACAAATGGGCTTTTCAGCCGGACAGGTCTCGTGGGGGGCTTTGACATAAAGGGCCCTTTGGAAAGGCTGGAATTGTCAGCCCTTTGATGGCCGCATGCTGGGCCATTAGCTTCTGTTACTAATTTGCGGTGCATGTGAGAGGGCAGATCGGCGGGAACACCTGCGAGCGGCTCGGGTGCATTGTGGGACGGGTTTTGTCAGGAGAGGCGAGGAATAAAGGACGAGGCATAACCCTTCCATCTAAAGGGCAGATGACACAGGCTATTATCGTTTCCAGCCATCAAAAGGACGGCTCTGAAGTAACATCAAGCCGTCTGACTCAAACCTGTAAAAGCAAAGAAACTAGGGAAATTCAGAGTTAATAAGGGCGCCATCTGTAACACAATGTGCCAGGCTTCTGCGGGAAATGTTCGGGGAAGAGGTACCCTTACATACTGGGATACCCAAGAACAACGTGTGGAACTCAAGGCTAAGTCACCACCTGTAGTTGTAGCGATTCTGAAACTCTCCATCTCCTCGAGCCTCCGCAAACAAAATATACAAGGAGGAAAATAAAACCAAAGATGAGGGTGTTCACGGCAGATGCCAGCCCTGGCCACAAGTAGAAGAAATGCCAATTCCAACTGTTGGGTTAACTTCTAAACCCAAGGATTCCTGCACTCTGAACACAGTATTACATTTTCTTCCACCAGCAGATTCCACAGACCATTAAAGCCTTCACACAACTGGGCTTGTCTATGCACCCTGAAGGTCTCCCTGCCCCACGCCTGAGCTGAGGCACAGCAAACAGCACGCCCCAGATCCCAGAGCAAGATTAGGGGAGTGCTGGGAATACAGCGCAGACCTCCTGTCTCCTCCTCCTGGCTTTGAACACAAAACCACGCTTCTTTTGTTGGTCAATATTCAGGATGCCAAAATTATAAGCATTCAAGGCTGCAACTTTAAAGATTCATATAAAAGCAACTTTTGTATTACCACATTTGTGCAAGTAACCAGAAAAGTACATATTGTAAAATAATCCGCAAGTCGTACTACTGTAGGCCACTACAGTGACTAATGAACATGTTAACTTTCAGGCTAAGTTTCACTGGAAAGCAATTTTTCCAACCAAATTATGAAGTCTACTTGAGTAACAGAAGCATTTACAACTCTCACAGCACCATGGTGTCACAAAAATACCACTCCAACAAAATTAAATAGGCGTCAGAGAGCACCACAATATCCATACAAATCCAGCCCCAACTCCAGTCAGAAGGAAGAAAAACTACTGTGGTAGACAGAGTCTACAGTGACGCTGAAGATACGCTTTTATTGAACAAAATTTCTGTAAAACCTGGTTTTACAATCTGTATTCACACTACAGCAGAGCCAGGAACCAGAAACAGGGCCCCACCACATCAAGCTACTGGTTTTCAGCCCTGGGACATCAGACCTCCAGCTTTGCTGAGTACTTTTTAAATGAGCTGTAAAAAGGTAGCTAAAAAAAGCAAGCCTGTGGTCAAGAGGGCTTTGCATTCAAACTACAGGGCTCTGCAACTTTAGTGGTGTTTTTCTAAGTTGTTTGCAAATTGGAAGAGGTTGAAAACCACCAGAAAGACTCCAAGTGAGGCATATATAAAAGAAACCTACCATTATAAAAGAGGTTTGTGTAAAATGGCAACAGACTTCGATCAGATTGAAACTCCCCAAAATATTAAAAGCACATTACTACAAGTCTGAAATTGGAAAATGAAATCAGTAAGGCTCTGTGAAGTTCATAGTCTGGCTTGCAATGCAACTTTAATCATGAGTCTTCCCTACCTGTGCTTCCAGCTTCACAGCAACTAAACACATTTAAATGTCTGAAAACTTCAAATCATAAGATCTTGATCAAACCATTGTAAGCTTATTTTCAATGACATATTTGCCTTAGGTTTCACAGCCACTGATAAGAATTCCTTTCTTTTAAAGCAAATTCTGACAAAATCAATCAACTGGAGAAGGTACTGATGAGTGAAGAACACCACGCTCAGTAAAGCCACAAGTCACAGCCACACTGAGGTCCTGCAGAGCTAAAGACCCACTTTCCTTTCCAGATGGGGTTTTCTTGGGATTCCTGCAACTTTCTACTGCTGTCATTAAGAGAGATGAAAACCCTAGTGTTCTCCCACTCATTGTCCAAGACCAGTGAGGTAAAGAGCTACCTGAATAGAATACCTACAAGGATGTTTGCCCAAGGCAAAGACAGATCAGAGATAAGATTTTGATCAGATCAAGTGTAAAACATCCCTGAGGTGAAGCAGAAACCAGTCCTATTGAGGGTATTTTTTCATGTTTCATTCCTCAAGTAAAACAAAGCAAAAAACTTTGAAGTTCCCTTCCTTGTCTCCCAAAACCTCTAGATAAAACCAGGAGGTAGTTCTAAATGTACTGTTCAGAGACTGACCCATTTGCATACCTCACAGATCACGACTGTCCTGGCAGCCCCATTCCCCAGAGCTGGCAGGCAGCCGCCAAGCAGCTTTGTTTCCACACATTTCAACATTACTCAACCCTTCCACACAACCATCTTCTACTCACTTTCCCTGGGTGTCCATATAGCAATAAAGAAAATTAATGTGAAACTGCAAATAACCCTTCTACTTTTTCTCTTTTGAGAACCTGCCCTCCCCCTTTGATCTCCCCATGAGCCTGTTTTGATGGCTGACCCAATCACCTGAACAGAAACTTTAAAGGCAAGTCACTGAGGCACCATGTGTCAGAGCACTCTGGGACAACAAGATGGGAACTGTGTGGATACTTTAGTAAAGAAGATGCCAAACTCCTCCTTCCTAAATACCAGATTAATCTAAAGTTCATTTGCATTGCTCTTCATGCATGTTTGAACACATATACTTCATTTAAACTGCATAGCCTAAAACAACTTCCACTGTTTTTCTCATTCATTGCTGCAATAGTACTGGAAGCTTTATGAGGAACTGATTTCCTTTTACATTTGCAAGGGTATTAAATTTCAGCATTCAGTTCCAAAAGCCAACTGTCACCGTCAAAACCAACAGCTCATTGGCCATCATTCAATTAGAAACTCAACATAAAACCTTTCCAAAATCCCTAGGTTAGGTTGATGTTCCCCCCTCTTCCTCCAAGACTTTAAAACCCACCGAGCTGACAGATGAAGTGGGGTCTGACAGGTCACACTGCCCACAACACTTGTGCTCCCTGCACCAACCACAGTGCAGCCCATCAGACATGCAGAGAGTACATGTCAGCTTGTGCTACCATCCTTCAGCTAAAACCTTTACATCATTTATTTGCCTTTAGACAAATAAAATCACCGAAATGAAACACTAATGCACAATCAATTTCTTTTGGTGTTGATAATGAAGGCCTTGCATTTTATTTTCCACATAAATGTGTTTTTTTTTTCCAGGAAGGAAGGAAAAAAAAGAAAAGGATAAAAAGGAACAAATAGGAAGGGCCTTTCATCTCAGGAACTACTGCAATTTCCTTGAAATACCAATCAATTCTTATCCTCCCTTCTCACATAGGACCAGATACAGTATCTGTGGAAACACCCATTTAATTCCCTTCCTGCAAATGCTCTAAATAGGATCCATAAATAGGATTCATATAATAAAGCTGATTCTGGCATGCCTGAAAAAGTTTTACTTGTTAGGAAAAATATCTGAAGAATTACAGACTTTGAGAAAAATTATTGTTTGTGTGTTCAGAAATGCAAATATGGACACAATATTTTTTTAAAATAATGCAAGTCTTAAATAGCCGCCCAAAAATAATGCAGCCAAGGTCGAGAAATAGACGTAGATATGAAAGTCATAATCATCTAACAGTAGAACTAATCCAAAGAGATTGGTTGGAAACAGAAAAAGAACGAAAACAAGGGAAGCGATAAACACACAAGACACAGCATTTGGTTTCCAAGTGGGCCAGGTGGCTTCCTTGGCACTTCAGCAGCAGTCGAGAGCATTTCAGACTCTCAGTGCATTCCAAAGGCAAAGAAGTTGCTTGCCTCAGCCCCGGCCTGTTGGGTGGGCATAGGTTCAGGGATCATGCTCGCTATCCTTCGAAGCAGCTGTACTTCCCCACTAAAGGCTGGATTGGAATGCAATTGCAGAGATCACCATAGCCCCATGCTGCCTTGCAAACCTGGGCAATAACTAATGCCACTGCAGGTTAATCTAAATTACATATCTGATACTCCAGTTCTTCTAGTCATCACACAACTTCCAGGTGAATGAGATTTTTTGAGCTGGGATATACCTCAGGCTGGAGTAAGCAGTGAGTAGGACTTGGAGAGGACACCAGAGAGCAAGGCACAAGGGAGATGCCAACAGGCATTTGGTTCTGCAACTTCACAGGGGTACATTCTATCGTCACCAGAGCTGATGAGTCCTAGTCCTGTCTAATGCCAGTGCTTTGTCCTTTGAGCCTCAGTTCACACTCCACACCATCATATCCCTTGAAGCACAGTCTGGGGTGCAGGCTTTCGAGGACCAGAGGCCAATTTTGGATATGGCCAGTCCCTGTTGCTTCTACTATATATAAACTGGAAAGGTTATTGACGTGCTATTATCCAAGACAAAGGGGTGGGAAGAGAGAGGAAGAAAAATAATTCAGTCTGTGGGTAGTGTTTCAAGAATGAAATACTTTCAGCTAGTCCCTCCAGCTGCTCACCATCCCACAGCCCCCAGACAGGCGTGTTATCCTACAGGAATGAGCTTCACAAGGTCTGGTGTTATAGGAAAGGCAGCAGTTTAACCACCTCCTCAGTGTTCTGCACAACAATTAATAGGAGCTTCATTGCTATACATCAAAGATGTGGTCTGGCCTTGGATAAGATTTCACAGGAATTCTTAGAAGGGATGAGTTAAAGGGATTTACCAGAAAAACCAGCTTAACAGCAACAAAACCTGCAAAAAATAAAACACAAGAAACCAACCACACAGGCACACGCACAAGCTTCCAGACATTTAATTACAAAATAAATGCATATGACAGACATCAACAAGCCTACAGGAAGATTCCTGCTTCAGTATTCAATGCAGCCTCAATAAATATTTCAAGGTTTCAAATGGATGCTTTGCAATAGCACAGTTTCCATTTGCACAAGTGCCAGAAGGAAGAATTCAACACAGGCTTAAAGCAAAACCAGAGTATTTTCCTGTAAAACTTTAATTGGGAAACTGACACTATATAATCTGTACATCATTGCCTCCAAGCTGTTGTTAAAAAATTAAAGCTGTATCAAAAGAACTGCTTTGTTAAATTAACACGTTATGCATACCAGACATAATTTGCACCAGGAAAGGAAATAGCTTTGAGTCCAAAAAGCACTGATTGCTGTGGTTGTTATTGACAGAGGCAGAGCCAAGCAATGTCAGCAGACTAAAGCATCTCTCATGCCTCCTGTACAGACACACGCCCTTACAGACACCCAGCCTGGATTTGAAAATCTGAATAGAACCAGCAGACAAGCTGGGATTGTTACAGCTACAAATCACACATAGATTTTGTGAATTCAGTGCGAAGTTTTGATGATGTGCAGGTATGGGGCAAGGCTGTGCTACCCAGCCCACCTTTGCTTTTATTCCAAGGCCATCACTGAGGGAGAGGCTGGAGCCCGGAGGGTTACCGTGACGTTCACAATGGGTGTGAGGGCTCTGGACTGGCCATGAGGGCCTCTCACCCATGGACATCAGACATCCCAGCCCCTTGCCCAGTGGGAGGCACTGCATTCCCCATGCTTACTCAGCAGCATCTGCAGGATCCCATCAGTGCCAGGATAGGCACCTGCAGTGTGGGGAAATAGGCTGTGGCTGGGGGACAGAAACTGAGGTGCCTGGTTTGAGGAAAGGGTACACAGGACAACCACCACAGAGCTCCTTATACTCTAGGCACAAGACACAGAAATTAGGTAGAACCACCTCATCTGTTTTAGTAAATACTCAGTAAAACACTCTCCCATCTATACATCTCAGCAAAAGTCATGAGTACCACTACCTCATTTTAAGACTGGAGAAACTCAGGCACTGAGAGCAATCTGCCGAAGGCCAGTTGAAAATACAAATTTGAAACCTTATTTGCTCAAGATTTCTCTCTGAAACTTGTCCATTTTGATCCTGAGGTTTGCTCAGCAAACATATTGCAAAACCAAACCAAGTGCCCTAAGTGGTCCCAGGGATATGACCACCTTTCCTGTTTAACCTTTACAAGCCCATATCACAGTCACCCATCATTTTTGCTTCAGATCAGTCTAGGCTCACCGAACAGTCTGTGCTTTGAAAAGTGACTCATCACTTTGCATGCTCAAAATCCTGACGTGACAGCCTCAAATTGGCCAAGTTGTCTAAAAATACAGAGCACACTATCTTGTAAAAGCCTGGTTCTTCTCGTATGTTTCAAGTTGTTCACCTCTGAATTTGAAGTGTCAAAGTAATTTTGAAAGTTTTGAACGATAGTGCTTCCTCAATAAGATTTTACAGCTTTGCACATGATGGTCTGTAGCTTCATTCCGTGCACCGACCGTCTGAGGCACTGCTGTGGTCTGCAGTGGTGAAGGCGGGTTAACAGTTTTGAGGCTTTTAAGATAAGCAAAATTTCCCTTGACGTTGTAAACTCTTCAGGTGGTTAGAGACAACAGTTTCTGGTTTTTTGATGTCTTCTCAGAAAAGAGCTCACATAATTTTATCAGTCTCAGGGGTGACCATCAGATAACCAAGCTATTCCTGTCGGAACCACTCAATGCATCTCCCCCTTCCTGTCACTGGCAATCCACAAGACGACCAGGGGATTCGAGCTAACCACACTGCTCACAACTTAACTGATTAAGTAGGTGGGAACTGATGCCAGCTCAGCTCAAAGTGTCTCTCTCTACTAACCAGAAGCTTGCCACAAGCTGTGGAGGGGAATGACCACAGATAACACACTGATACCGAAACCGTTTGGTGAAGCTGCAGCTTCCTGTTTGAGTGCTCTTGCAATCTCTTAGAAATGAATCTCCAGCAGGAAACTGGCTGCAGTGAAACTGGCTGTCTGGGTTGTCATGTGGTGTGTATTACTGCCTCCTCGTTTCAAGGGACCATTTTTTATTCTCTCCTGCTCTTCCCTGGCTCTCTCTATAGAAATGAACTGCATTAGGACTCCCCAGAGAACACTGAGTCCTTTGGGGGAAGGGAAGATGTGTAGGCAAAGTCTGTGACCACCCTCTACCCGATACAACTCCATGCCTGCCAGTTACAATGTTTAGTGGCCTCAGGCATCTTCACTGTGATATCCTAATCTTTGTGATTCAAGCTCTTTTTCTCTTAAACCAGTGTGCTACTAGATGCTACTAAGCAGCTTTTGAAGAGACATGAATATAGTTCTCTGAACTGGGAGGTTTGAGCTAACTTTATTCATGAGCCTTACAACCTTGTGTAAACACCTGCTTGCATTTTTCTATGAGGAATGTCTAAAAGCATTTTAGACAAGTATTTCTGAGATGAATTTTTGAATCTTTGGTTCATTACAAATACCCCACTAAGCTTAGATTCTCAGCAAGCTGTTCATGCTGCTGCTGGCCAGAGCCTGAAGGTCCTTAGTTCTAGTCCTTTCCTCCTAATAAGAAATTTCTCCAACTGGCACCATTTGTTGCCCTTAAATAGGTGGCAGAAACACACGTAACTTTTGGCACACAATGGAATACCACTTTTGGAGTTCTAATAGTTGTCACAATAGTGTGATCAAATACAGAAACAGGTTATCAAAAATCATTTTGAAGAAAAGTTTGTATTTAACCATATTCTGCAACTCAAGGTAGGGTGACACCCCCCCCCCCCCCCCCCCC